>APFE030387992.1:29869-90329 GCA_000404065.3 Pinus taeda
CATGGATTTAACAATATAGAATTTATTATTAATTAATATGTCAATCTAATTCGACTAGTTGGGCCAAGGCTAAGTTAGGGTTGAACCGTCATTTGGAGTTGCACCCATCATGCTATGGCTAAAGGTTGGTTATGCTATGTCGATTATGAGAGATAAAGTGAAGATCAATGGGTAATCTTTTTATGCAAGATATGACAAGATACATCAGATACAGAAATGTGTATCGATGTGATCCTACAACGATTGTAACTTGCAATGTACCATTGAGTGGATACATTCATTGATGGAGTGTATCATTATTGGAGTGTGACTGTATTGTGGAGCCTTTCATCATCTCCCGTATCGTTTTTGGAGCATGGAGCTTGTTGTGGTGACATTTGAACTTGTAGTGTAGAGTTTGGAGTCGCATTGAAGCCAAATGTTGAAGTTGTGCTAAAATAAAATGATATGTGCTGTAAATCAAACACTCGTGGTTGCTCCTTCCAGAATTGCAGAGATTTGTTGTGGCTCGAACATTTTCGTAGGTGAGCACTTAGTATAAGCCAGAGATGGTAGTTGACAAAAAAAATGGTGGAAAAAGAAAAATAAAGGGTACATATATAAATCGCTGCCGCACAAACATATTACAATTGGAGGATGTTTACATACTTGTTTATGACTTCAATTTAACAAAGAGAGGAACTGTTTGCTTCAAGACGATAGAGATTCTGAAAAGGTTGTTACCAGAAGGAATAGTGTTGACATGGGAGTCTGCTGAAACCAGTCGTAGATCTAGAAGACTTCTGAAACCTGGAATGTTGGGCATGCATGTGGACTCAGATCGGGCACTAGTTGATGAAAGAGAAGAATATGGAAAATCTTCGTCAGCATCCAGTCACTCATCTGAAGATGTGAATTGTGATTGTGTGCAAGAAAATGTGAGTGATTTTGAATAATTGTTTAAGACAGATTATATAACTGATGTATGCATCATATCTTCAAATAAAATTAATGTTTTCCATATGTTGTTAAATGAGAAGCTATGAAGCACTTTTATGTTTTTGGATTATGTCTTAAGTATGATAAATTTTATTGTTTAAATATCTACAATGCAATATCAAATTAGAGATATAATGTATGTTTTATTCAGTATACAAATAAAGACTTTTGATTTCATTGAGTGATATACTTTGTTCATAATGTCATGGTTTTTTAATTTTATAGTTGAAGAAATTTCAATTTCTTTTGTATCTAGCATGGTGTGGTTGAAAACATGTTAAATTTATACTTAGGAAAGAAAAATGATATTCTACCAGAAACATTAATGTGTTTTTTCCTTAAAAATTAACTTTGTTTGAGACATAAAAAATTGGTTTTATTAGCATTTTTTAAAAAGTTTGAAAATTGACCCTAAAAAAAAAAACGTTATTCCAGTAGCATCACTTTCGTTTTGAAGCTATATTTTGCACGAAAATTTCGTAGTAAATTTCATGGTCACCACCATTTTTAAAACACGTTCAAAATTGGCACCTAAAAAAAAAAACATCGTTCCACTATACACACTTTTCGTTTTTAGCACTATTTTTGATGTTTTTTTGGGGTTTTTGGGCCAGAGTTCCCGTTTTGAGTTTATAGTTCCCATTTCAAAGATTACATTGTTAGTTGATGAGGAAAATGACATCAACATGATGTGACCATATGGTGGACACATAGCAGTTGATTTCGGTATTTTTGAGGGCTAATGGGGCATATATGGGTGTGCGTGTCACAACCAAGGAGGCTTCATGTGGTGATGATGATGTGAGTGTGATGTCATTTCAGAAGTTGGCACTTTGAGGGAAAGAGATTTCGTAACCGCATATTTAAATTATTTTATAAAGAAATTGATCTAATGGAGGGGATCCAATGTTGTTAACACTTGGTCATGAGGGTTCAAGGGACCGAGGGCACAGAAAAGGCGAAGCGCCCAGGGTTTATGTTGAATATTGGAGGTTGGAAACCATAGATCCCTTTTTGAAATTGCATTTTTGAAATATCCCGATGAAAGGGGTTTCTAATGTATTGTTACCATTTGGTTTCGAGGGCCCAAAAAACTAAGGGCACAGACCAAGGTCAAGCACTTGAGTGTTGTGGAGCCCATCGGAAAAGCGAGGCATTGTAACCTTTTTTAATTTCCAACTTGAAGAAGTTTTAATGGAGGGGCTCTCATGTTATGTGGCATTGGGTCATGAGAACTCAATGTAAGTGAGGGCTTAGGGTGGGTAGAGAACCTAATGTTAAGAAGTAATATCGAAGCAAGGATATATTAGAACTTTGTTCTATTTTCATTTTGTAAACGTTACAATAATAAGGAGCTTTGATGTGTTGGTGGCATTGGGTTGTGGGAAAATTATAGGAACCAAGGGCAGAAGAACAAATGTAAAGGCAGATAGGACCCCAAAGGCTTAACCACCCAACTACTTAAGGCGCTGGTCACCGAACCAATTTCTATGGAAGAATTGCAATAAGGAGCTAAGCATGGGAGGGCTAAAGGAATTATAAATTTGGAGTTTCATAATAACATTTTAATTAAAGTTATGATGTGCCTCGGCTCCGAAATTGCACCATGGAAGTGTTAAGAGAAGTATTGGGCTCTGACACTATATCAAAGATGAAATAAAGGGATGGATGGGTTGGTAGTTCAGTCATGGGGCGCCTTCAATGCCACTACACTTGATCATGGCCGATTCCGAGAGGGGAAGTTTCAAGTTGTTAAAGGGAGAAAGTGACAGGTGAACTAGCCAGAAATCGTGGGGGAATATCATAACAGAAGTATGGTCAGATCCTTAATGCACCATTGATATAGACATTGAAGCCAGTGTTTGCTTATGGAAATCACAAGAATCAACATGCAGATATTTTTTGTCCGCCACGAAACCTCTTGTTTCTCATGTTTTGTTATTTTGTAATTTTTTGCATTTTTAAGAAGAGAATCAAATCTCTTTTTTAATCATTAGGACATTCATATGCTTAGACAGTTGAATTGATCAGACAACTATAACATTTGAAGATATTTTGTAAGTTGTTTTGCTTTAGTTCTCCCTATAAAACGAAAGAGGAAACTCATCAAAATTGTTCCCAAAATCTTCTCTCAGTTTTGAAGTCTGTGTTCAAGAGTTATGAACTTTGTTTTCAGAGGAGGTTCCTGTTAAAAATAGCAAGAAGAGATTCCATTTTAATTTTTCCTTGAATTAGAGTGTGAATTAAATCAAAATTCTATTCTCATAGCAACCTGTAATAGTTAATTAAGTTAAATTGACTTAATTGACTTAGGAAATTTGAGTTGGAAGTCTATCTAGAGTCATGTAGAGTGATCCCTAAATTACTGTTTAGGGGCCTAGGTTGAGTTCTTTTGAGTTGTAATTAGATAACTCAGTCCAACTAAGTTATAGTCAGTTAAACTAGTTCTAACTGTTGGAGGAACTAGTAGAGGTCTAGTAGTGGAGTAGTGCACCAGTGCATCACCAATACCAGTTAATTGAAGATTCACTCATAAATAACTCATGCATGTTAGTTTAGAGGAAGACCCAGTTGAGATTAGAGTTCAGGGATAATGTACTATTTGTTGTTTAATTTTTTGAGTTTTAAAGATGGTGCATGCAATCAGTTGAGGACCTATGTTTGGATTATACAGTTATTCAGAGTGGATTTCTCAAAAAAATATGGGTTAATTACTCTAGGAATTGCGCAATGAAGTAGATGCTTCACAAGAATTAGAATTGGCTAAGTGTTGGTTTGAGCTAGTTTGTGAAGTGGGGAGATAGATTGTACTTGTGCAGGGATTCTTTAAGATGAACAAGCAGATTGTCCAGTTAATGCAATATAAATAGTCGAATATTCTAATAATTACTTTACCTAGAGAAATATTTTGTTTTGTGTGATGGATATTCTTCCTTTTCTTCTTATTTTTTTTTTGTAAATTAGGCTACTTCTATTATTATACAAAAAGTTTACAAAAAATATTACATCGAGGCTGGCCTAAAAAATTCTCCATACTGAGATGGATTCAGCAGGACTTTAGCACTGGAGGGTGTAACTTCCTTTGAAATTTGAGTTGTCCAATAGACTCTTGATAACTAAAGGATAAACAATTGACAGAAACCATAACTGAAAGACTAGCAATTTGACACAATCTGGAACCCATTGAAAGCCAGACCATTTGACACATACCAAAACCAACTATCCCGAGATTTGTCCAGAGAGTTATACAAACAGAGATAGAGCAACAAACATAGTCGAAGATGAAAACCGAATCTGACCTGAACAGAGCTGAGCCATTGCTTGAGCTTATCGAAAACTATCCAACGAAGAACGCTGTGAACTGGAGTCGCTGAACAAACATCATAGAACCGCAAAAACGACCACCTGGGGTCATAGCCAGACCAAAATGAGGTAGAGGCAAGCTCAAACATCCACGGAGGTGGATGGTTGCTCCTTAACGATTCTGCAACCATATTGATCTGACGCGCTCGAGTCTGTGTAAGGAGCCTCATCTTTAGCCGGCTTGCTTGGACCCGCCACCGCACCCGAGGCCTCCGCAGGCTGAATTCTTTGACAGTGAATAGGAGAAGGTTGCCTAGGCTCCGCAGGGACTTCTGGAGGAGCTGCGTTATCACACTTCTCAATTCGAACAGACACAAAATAGGTAGAATTGTCCAAGGAACCGGGGAACCGAAACCGAGGTTGAGGGATGAGAGCTGTGCGAACACGCAACTGCACGGCCTCGACCTCGGCCTCTACCCCGACCTCACCTTGCACCATGAGATTCAGCTTCTTCAGAGGAGGATTCCTTGGTGTGAGAGGAGTGCTGAGTTGTAGCTCTTCCTCTGGAACCTCCCCGAGACCCACCCCTTTGGCTAATAAGGCAGAGTTGTTCACGCGGCATTCTGGAATAACACTGGAATGGGGACTGCACAAAAAACTGGGTCTCTGCAAACCAAGAGTCACAGAGAGCCAATTAACCTTACACAAAGGCTTAATGGCTAACAGGAGCACATAGGGCAACAGGTTCAAGTCAGAAGGAACACAGAGGGGCGAGGTGAGAATTAACACAAAGAGCCAACCAGAAATGTCAACAGGAGCATCGAGGGACGCAGTGAGAGCACATGAAGATTGATGGTTGTAGATGGGAGAGCTAGGGCGCCCAGAGGAAGAGACCAAGGCCTTCTGTGCTGAGGGCCGAGGCCTAAACCTTTGAGACCACTACCAAGGCCCAAGAACCAGCAGCAAACCGAATAGATAAAGCATCCATAGCCAAACAACAAACAGAATAGACATCAAATAATGCATGACTAGTGGAGGCTGGCTCTTAAAATACCTCAGAGCGACGCCCCAAGCAATGGACATTCCAACACAGATAGCCTGCAAACTAAACACCGGAGAGACGAATCGCGGGTGAGCTATAATGTGGTCGACGGCTAGTTGCACGGCAGAGTAAAGGCCCTCATTCAATATAACAAGACGGGGGTGGCAGGCCCATAGATTCTCTTACAGCTGGTGGATCTGGGCTGCCACTTGCCCAGTGGGAAGGCCTCCCCCGTATTACTCCCTTTAATGTTCACCCGCAGCCGGGGATTGAATGTCCTGAAGCACCAAAGAATGGCATTCCTGTTGGAGTTGTATATCCACTGAGTCATTGAGAGTGCCTGAGTAAGGTGGGCATTGCAGGTCAACCCCTTGGTTGGCCAATCTATCTGCGACCTGGTTGGTTGTACGCCTTACATGCTTGAAAATGATGCAGTTGGGTCGCCTGAGCCTTTCCTCCAGTGTTTCGAGCCTGCTGAGCAATCTCCAACTAGAGGCTATTTTGGCAGTTGAGGTGCCTGCTTGAATTCTAGTAGCCGCATTGATGAGGATCAAGGAGTCTCCCTCTACTTCTAGTGGGTAGAAACTGTGTTGATCGGCAATGCATATCCCTTTCCACAAGCCTTCCAATTCCGCGACATTGTTGGTGTCTTTGCCTATCGAACCATAGAATATGTACTGGACTACTCCTCTGTCATTTCTGATTACTCCTCCATAGCCTGCTGGTCCAGGATTTCCTTTAGCTGCTCCATCAAAGTTCAATTTGAAAGAGGAGATGGTAGGGGGGTGACCAATGCAAGGGGGAGATGGAATTGGGAGTGGGACTGGAAATATCAGGAGGGGCGCAGGATAGAATAAGATTCCAGGAGTTCCAAATGAGCTTCTCTTGAGGGGAGTTCGACCAATCAGTTTCTTGCCATGAACGAAGCGCCAAAGTTTCTTGGAGATTTTGATTTAAGAGGAGCCAGAGGATTTCTACAGGTCGTCTACTATTGTTGAAGACTTTGTTGTTCCGTTCCTTCCATAAAATCCAGTAAAGAAACCCTAGAATGAGGTTCCATAAAGAATTCAGAATGGGGCTTTGATAAGGTTGCTTGGGCCAAGTTCTTAGAGTGTTTTCTATGTCCCCTTGATGGTTTCCTACTCTTTTGTTACATTGGTCGATTTTCTCCCAGAGCTGAGTCGCAAGAGGACATGTCTCCATGAGATGCAGGATGGTCTCAGATTGGAGACTGCAGTTGGGGCATCTTGAGGGACCAATGAAGCCCCTTCTTTGTAGATTATCCCAGGTTAAGATGCGTTTTTTACTTAAGAGCCATAGAAAGGTAGATACCTTGGGCCAGAGTCTGGACTGCTAGATGTGATTCCAGAGCTGATCCTTATCTGTATGGCCATGCGCATAGTGTAATATATAAGCTTCTTTGGTAGTGAAGGTCCCTTTTGTAGTGTATCCCCACCTCAGTTTGTCCTACTGGTTTGAATGCTGGATTTTTTTGTGACTTAGCTCCTCTTCTATTTCTGTGAAAGTCTCGCCATGCCAATCCGTCTTCCAAGAGCTTGCAGGTTTCCATTGTTGGAAGTCTTGAAGCGCTTGTTGCTGCCAAAACTGAGAGACATTAATGAGATTGGTATGCTACATATAGTTCTGCCAGAGAGGTTTATGAAATATCAAGGCAAGTTTTGGTAGTTGCTGCCATGATTCCTCCCAAAACCGCGCCGAATTCCCCGAGTGAATTTCCCAAAAGCTATTCTCTTGGATGAAGGCACTGTGTATTTTGGCTGCGTTCCAAATCATAGAGCCTGAGATACTAGGACTGATTCTGATTAGTTCATCCCAATGACTTCCGAGTGCATATTTGGCTTGTCATAGCTTTGCCCAAGGAATGTGTGGCTTTACTAACCAATTCCACCATATCCTTGCTCCCATAGTGCAGTTGCTTTGTAGGGGGTCCCGTAATCCTAGTCCACCATTGGATTTCGGCTGGCAGACTTCTGTCCATTTAACAAGGGCCCATTTCCTGTTCAGCCCTGTGGAGCCCCATAGAAAAATTCTTTAAAGGTTATGAATTGCTTCAAAAACCCATTTGGGAGCTGCTAATATAGAGAAGAGATACAGAGGCATAGCTTGTAGGACAGATTTGATCAAAATGAGCCAACTAGCTATGTTGAGCGATTGATATGTCCAAGAGGAAAGTCTGGCTTCCAATTTATCCAACAGTGTACACCAAGACTCATGCTTAAGGGCAGAGACCATTAGGGGAGCACCCAAATATTTGGAGGGAAGCACGGCAATGGAGAATCCTAGGATGCGAACAATGTTTCTTTGAGTGGAGACAGGGGTATTGAAGAAGAATAGTTAGGATTTGGTGGCATTGATCGAGGTTCCAGAGGCTTCAGAGAAAAGCAAGAGCAGGGCTTTAAAGGCTTTGGCTTCTAGAGAAGAAGGACGACCAAAGAGCATCATATCATCAACAAACTGTTGATGGGATAAGGGGTGAAGTCCATGGAGCACTATGCCTTTGATCGCTTGAGAGGAAACAAGATGGTGAAGGAGGCGACTGAGTCCTTCCGCCATGAGCACAAAGATGAAAGGGGATAGGGGGTCCCCTTGACATATGCCTCTCGATGGATGGAAGGGGAAATAAGGAGAGCCATTGAGGAGAACTGAGAAGCAGGGAGAGGTAATGAGATTCATTATCCAGCGGGTCCAGGTGGCATTGAAGCCGAAGGCTAACAGCATTTGATGGATATATTCCCAACTGAGTTTGTCGAAAGCTTTGGAAAGATCAAGCTTCATTATCATACCTGGTTTCTTAAGGATTTTTAAAGAGTGGATCACTTCGTTAGAAAGAATAATGCCATCCATTATCTGATGCCCCTTGACATATCCCATCTGTTCCGGAAGGATGAGAAGAGGTAGTAGAGGTTTGAGCCTATTTGCCACCACTTTGGATATAAGTTTATAGATGACATTACAGAGGGCAATTAGCTTGAATTTGTCTGGCGTGTTTGATTCTTCCCCCTTGGGTACCAGAGCAATGAAGGTTGAATTAAGGGAAGGTAGGAGCCACTGCATAGAGTAAGATTCTTCCACCAATTCCCAAACTTCGGTATTGATCAATTCCCAGAACTCAAGAAAGAAATTGGAGGTGAAACCATCAGGTCTAGGAGCCTTACCATCTTTTAGCTGAGCCATTGCCTCTTCTACCTCTTGCATGGAGACTGGTTTTAATAGATTTTGATTGTGATCTTACATGATTATCTTGGGGATGTGCTGCGTGACCGATCTTATGGCTGCTGATCTACTCCCTGTTTGTTCTTTGAGCGCTTCCTGGAAGTATTCTTTGAATTCCTTTTCAATATCTTCATGCTTTTCTAATCTCTCCCCTTGTCTGTTATTGATGAAGGCAATATTGTTGTGCATTCGTCGTTGAATGGTGGATCGATGAAAGAATTTTGTGTTCTTTTCCCCTTCCTTTGCCCACCTTATTCTGGATTTTTGGCGCCAAAGGATTTCCTCTTGTAGCCTACGAGCTTCTATTTCTGTCCAGAGGGCGTGCTCCTTATCTGCTAGTTCTTTTGTTCTTCACTCTAGGATAATGGTTTGTTGTAGCGAACACATATTCTGCTCCAATTTTTTCCTGGTTTCCAGAATGTTCCCAAATTGGGTTTTATTCCAGACTTTAAGCACTTGCTTGAGGTGTCTAAGTTTCTGTTGAAATTGGAACATCTTTGCACCTACTTGGGGGGTGAAGGATTTCCATGCAGCTCGAACCACTTCTTTAAAGTCAGGATGAGTGGACCAGAAGGCCTCAAAGTGAAATGGATGTTTGCAATGTTTACCCGGACGTGTCCATTGAAGCATTATGGGCCAATGATCAGAGCCACCTTGAGGCAGAATGGAGGCATGAAAATCTCCTCCCAAATGAATGGCATTATCTGAAATAAGAAAGTGGTCAAGCCTAGAAGCAATATTATGTATTCCCCTTCGCTTGTTTGTCCAAGTGTATGTGCCATTTGAGGTTTGGACGTCTATGAGCTGATTGCTTTGAATGAAATCTTTGAATCCTATGCTGTTATCTTCTAACTTCATGCACCCTCCCTTTTTTTCCCCTAAATTCGTGATTATATTGAAATCTCCCCCGCTAATCCATAGAGGGTACTGCCTGGTAGAGTTCAGAGTTGTTAGTGCATCCAGCACTTCTAATTTTTGATGTAAATCTTGCGGGAAGTAGGTGTTGGTGAGAAGACTGTGCAGATCCGTCCCGATGAGATGAAATGAAGCTTGGATAAAATGATGAGTGGCATGAAAATCTTGTAGCATAAGGATCTGCGGATTCCGGACTATTGATAGTCCACCGGAGGCCCCTACCGCATCCACTTAAACTGAGCGACTGCCGTTCCATGCTTTGTTGAGGATCCTTTCGAGGGCCGCCTTAGTACTTTTTGTTTCTTGTAGAAAAATGATGGCTGGTTTCTCTAACTGAATAATTTTTTTTAACATTTTGTGTTTTGAGGGGCTATTGAGCCCACGCATGTTCCGGGAGATGAGCTTGATGAGGAACAGTGGGGTTGGGGCTTGTAGAACTTCGTCAACTTTGGGAATCTCCCTGATTCCATTAAGATTTCTCCTAGAATGATGGTTCTTTGCTGATCGGTTTTGCGCCCTCTCTTCTTTGTTTCTTTTAAGATTTTCTTTCCATCCCATGGACTACTTGCTTCTATGCCTAGGCCTTTGTTTTGTTGAGCTTTGATGAGAACACCTTCCAGTCTATCTATTTCACATGGAGGTATTGAGTTGTACTCTTTTTGCTTGCATGCTGTTTCAAGTTTGAGAATGTCCAGTCCGTCCAGACTTACATTCTCTGGGTCTTCCTCCATTATTATAGGGATGTTCTGATGATCCTCTGTGACCCCATCTTGCAAACTAAGTGCTAAAGTTGCATCAAGATCCATTGTTGAAGGTTGCATATCAGCGTCTAAGGCCGGAATTTTCGATTCTGAGGAGAGAGGGAAGCTGGAGGGCGTGGAGGAAGATGGATCCAGGGGATTTTTGAGATGCTGAGAGGAAGATGGTCGAGGTGGGGAAACCTGAGAGTCATTCGGCATCTTATCTGAGGGATCTTGAGGGGTGAGGATTTGAAACCTGTTTTGGGATTCAGCCTTTTTGGGACTAGAGGGTGCAACATAATGCTTTTTGGTATGCCTACGGTGATTGGGCACCTTAGTGAAGCCTTCAGAATTTTTATTAGCCTCGTTAGCAGAAGATTTGATTTTAATATTCAGGGGACAATCCCTAAAAAGATGGCCATGTTCATGGCATTTGTGGCATCGAAAAGGGATGTGTTCATAGTCTAATGGTTTAATCCATTCAAAATCATCATGGAAGAGACTTACTGAGTCTGCACGAGTTTTTTTAAGATGCATCTGGACGCAGATCCTGGCGTAGGAGGTGAATCTTCTATTTTTGGTTTCCTATGCAACTTTGATGAAGGTGTCGATGCTATCGCCGACGTCCTTTAAAGTTTCTTCTTTCCAGTACTCTGCAGGAAGGGAATACATGCGAATCCAGACTGGAGCATGACTGAGATCCTCTGTATCTGGATTGAACCTGGGTTTCTAGTCACGAAGGAAGAGACCCGAGGAGTTGAAGAAGTACGGACCTCCCTCAAATATTCGGGATTTATCCTCCAGGCAGTTGAATATTGCAGTGAAGAATCCTTTGGGGCCTAGTAGTAGGGAGACTTGTCCTTTAGGCTTCCATTTTGAGGCGATCCACCCGTGTAGGGCTTTTTCAGTTGGCCAAAAGCCAAGAAACTTTCCAATGAGTGTGTGGTCCTTAATCTATTGTATTTCTCCATTGATTCGATTACTAGGGAGCTCAGCTTTGATTCGTTTTGTGGCTTTTGGAATGCAGGTAGCCGAAGTCGCCTTTCGTTATGACGCCCCTAGTATGTTTGCCTCCTCTTCACGTGTAGATGTATGCTTCACTACTATGTCAGTCTGTGCTGAGCTCTGATCGTGTCCGGAGGAGTTGCCTGGAGGAAACAGGGGTACAGAGGAAGCGAAAATGTCCGATGAACGGGAATCTGGAGGAGGGGAGGGAAGGGTCCCGCCCCTCCCAATGGGGAGGTTATGACGTATGGTTTAACAGAGGCCCAAAGACTAGATTGCCATCAGCTCTGTGAAGGGAGGCGATCTGGTAGGTGTAAGGGGTGCAGAACCATGCATTTGCTGCAGAGAGCAGAGCGCAAAGCCTAGGGTTTCTCCTTTTCTGCTTATTGCTTTCATTGATCAATTTTTGTTTCCCTGAAGAGTAGAGTATATTCTTGTCTTGTGTTTTAGCATATAACACAAGTTGTTGAATCTACAGTACAAAAATACATGGTATAAAAGTTGAAGATAGTATAGAAGAGGATAATTTGAGTTTGTTGTGCAAGTGAAAATCGAATTTGAAATTTCATACTTCAGAGCAACAATATGTCATTATATGGTTTGTCACTCGAGTATGCATTGGAGAGCAGCTTAGATTAGACAGCTTCTAAGGACATGATGGAGTTAGTGCTGGAAGATAGTGGCCTCAAGGAATTCGTAGATCATGACATTCCTAAGCCTCCAACATCGGATGTTAATGATCTGGATGAATGGAGAAAGTGTTTGGAAAAAGTGAGAAGGATTATCCTTGAAGGAGTTAGAGACCACATTGTCTCAAGTCTCCATGGCAAGGATACTCCATACTCAATGTGGAAGGCATTGATGGAACTATTTCAAAATAGCAGTGACCATAGGAAATTGACACTGAAGGAAAAACTTAGAAAGATAAAGCTCAAGACGGGCGACTCATTTCTGAAGTACTTGACAAGTTCACTCATTGTTGGGATGAGCTTGGAAGTGTTGGGACTACTATTTTTGAAGATGATATGATGAGCCTAACTCTTCTAGGACTTCCCAAGAGTTGGCATAGTTACCAGGACTCTATTAATGGGAGGGAGAAGCTAGCAAAATCAGAGCAACTATGGTTAGATTTGGTACAACAAGAGATTTGGAGGAACACCAGAGGCAGATCCTCATCAAAGACTCATGATGGGGAGAATTGTGCCTTAGTGGGTAAGGGAAGGAAAGGGAAGGGAAATCCATGCCATTCCAAATCCAATTCTTGTCATGGAAAAAAGAATAAGGATATGTCGAAAGTCAAGTTCTTTCACTATCACTATTTGGGACATTTTTCCACAAAGTTTCTACTCAAGAAGGTCAGTAAGAAGCCCTCATGAGGAGATGAAGGTGAGGCTCTCACCTAACAATTTGAACTGGACTTTACCCTCATTGAATTTATGGTGTCATCGACGATGGGTATTGTATCATACATGGACAGTGGAGCCTCTTTACACATGAATGTTAACAAAGAGATCTTTAGTAACTTGGAGGAGAAGGATCTCCATATGCATATTGATATGGGTGATGACGGGATGTATAGTGCTATTGGGCTTGGTACAGTTACCTTTCAGAGGGAGTTAGGATCTTCCCTCACTTTACAAGATATTATGTATGTTCCTGGTTTGAAGAAGAATTTGGTATCTATTTCCATGTTAGAGGATTGTAGAGGCTATGATATGATCTTTAGTAAGGGAAAGCCATTCCTTCGTCACATAGTCACGGGACAGGTGAAGAGGATAGGGGTTTGAGTGAATAATCTCTATAAGTTGGAGGTAGAATATTGTGCTTCCTTGAAGACGAAAGTAGAGAAGGTGCAGATCTGAGACATCGGTGATTTGTGGCAAAGGAGGTTGGGTTATTTGCATCATGGCACTTTGAAAATCATTCAAAAAAATTCTATCAACCTTATCAAAGGTACACTAGAGAAAGTTGACACATGCAAGGGGCGTACCTTGGGAAAATACACAAAGTCTTCATTTCATGAGAAAGGAATTCAAGCACAGACATCCTTGATCAAGTCCATTTAGATGTGTGTGGAATGTTCTCGAAAGTGTCCACGGTCAAGCACAATTATTAGGTTATTTGTTAATGATTTTTCTCATAAATGCTAGATCTTCTTTATGAAGAAGAAAGATTAGACTTTTGCAAAGTTTTGGGAATTTAAAGCATTCGTCGATCAAGATACTGGCAAGAAGGTTAAATCTCTCCAGAGTGATAATAGTGGAGAGTATGTGTCGAATACTTTTAAAAACTTATGTGTGGAAGAAGGCATTCGATGAGAGTTGATAGCACCTAATAACCCATAACAGAATGAGGTGGATGAAAGGAAAAATAGAAGCATATTATGGGTAGCACGAACAATGTTTCATTATCATGGCCTATCACTACACTTGTGGGTTGAGGCTTGCAATATAGCTATTTATTTGCACAATAGAGGCCCTCATCAAATTCTTGGGATGAGCACACCGGAAGAGGATTTTTCATGGAAGAGACCAGTTGTGGGTCACTTCAGGATTTTTGGTTCATCAATCTACTTCCATGTAACAAAAGATGCATAGAAGAAGGTTGAGCCAACAATAGAATTGGGGATATTTATAGGGTACACTGATACACCTTAGAACTATCGGGTGTACCAGTCAACCAATAGGATGATAGTGGTTTGCAAGGATATAAAATTTAATGAAGAGGAGGCCATGAGATATTCCCTTGAGATGTAAATTCAACTACATGTTGTTGAGGAGATTTTAGATCATAAGGAGGAACCTCAGATTGATGTGGAGAACCTAGATGTAGAGGATCAAGGAGTGGAGACACCCACTCATGTAGAGTCTTTGAGAGATGGGAGAAAGCACACCAGAGAGGCTGACAAGTAATTTCATGATGTTAGACAGAATGTGGGAGCACCCACATCACAACGCAGGTAGAGGAGGTCACCAACGAAGTACTCTAGATACATTGCTATTATGAGAGGATGTGTTGAGACTGACCCATCCTCTTTTGAGGAAGAAGTGCAGCAACCATTTTGGATTGATGCCATGGTTAAGGATTATGCCTCCACTGTGAGGAGAAATATTTGAGATGTGGTCCCAAGACTAGCAGACAAGTCAGTGGTGAGTTCCCGATTGGTTTACAAGGTAAAGCAGGTAGTGGATAGTAGTGTGGAGAAACACAAGGCGAGGTTTGTGGCCAAGGATTTTCTCAAGTGGAGGGGATTGATTATGATGACACTTTCTCTAATGTTTCAAGGTACTCATCAATCAGATCCATTTTGGAAATTTCAGCATAGATGGGATGGAAGATACATTAGATGGATGTAAAGACAAGCTTACTTAATGGCATGATTGGGGAAGAGGTGTATATTTAGCATCTTGAAGGTTTTGAGATGTTTTACCGAGAGTCACATGTGTGCCGACTCAAGCAAGCATTGTATGGGCTAAAATAAACACTATGTGCTTGCTAGACTTGCATTGATAACTACTTCACCGGGT
The DNA here is from genome assembly GCA_000404065.3 of Pinus taeda. NCBI lineage: Eukaryota > Viridiplantae > Streptophyta > Pinopsida > Pinales > Pinaceae > Pinus > Pinus taeda. The sequence goes on from APFE030387992.1 coordinate 44,614, forward strand.
TGGGCTTCACTAGAAGTGAAGCAGATCTAAACCTTTAACATATTGTTGTTGAGGTTAAAATTTTTATTATTGTTTATATGTCGACGATTTGATTTTGATAGGTGATGATAAGATGATGAAGTCTTGCAAAGAGGATCTTGCGAGAGAGTTTGAAATGAAGGAGTTGGGGCTTATGTAATACTTTTTGGGCATGGAACTATGGAAAGGTGATGAGGAGCTCTTTTTATTTCTCAGGGAAAGTATGCCAATGAGATACTCAAAAGGTTTCACATGGAGAGAAGTAAACCCATGGAGACTCCTCTAGTAGGTAACTGGAGGAAGGAGGAAGCTACTTTCGGTGAAGTAGTGGAAGCTACTATTTATAGGTAGCTTGTGGGTATACTCATGTATTTGGTGAACACATGACCGTGCATGTGCTATGCAGTTAACCAGCTTAGTCAAGTGATGGTTAAGCTAACCAAGTTGTATTGGAAGGAAGCCAAGAATGTGTTGAGATATCTCAGATGCACTACTCGGTATGGTTAATGGTACACACAATCAAAGGGAGTGAAGCTTCAAGGCTTCACTGATGCATATTAGGCAGGGATTCCATCCCACAAGAAGAGAACATCAGGAGGGACCTTCAATATTGGGTGAACAATTGTTTCTTGGTATAGCAAGTAACAGAGATCAGTTGCACTTAGTTCAATAGAGGCAAAGTACATGGTTGCTAGTCACGCAGCTTGAGAGGATATCTGGATGAGGAAGATTCTGGTTGGTTTGTTTGGTGAGCAGATGGATCCAATTATTATTTACTGTGAAAATCATAGTTATGTCAAACTCTCTGAAAATCCAGCTTTTCATGATCAGTCCAAGCATATTGATATCTAGTATCATCATCTTCAAGATTGTGTTGAGAGGACAATTATCTTGTTGGAGTACATTCCCACAAAGCATGATGTAGATATTTTAAAAAATTCATTGTCAAGATGCAAATTCGAGTTTCATAGAGACAAGATTGGAGTAGTTGATAATCCCTTTCTTGCTGGGAGGGAGTGTTAAAAATAGAAACAATAAATTCCAATTTAATTTGTCCTTGAATTAAATTGTGAATTAAATCAAAATTATATTCTCATAACAACTTGTAATAGTCAATTAAGTTAATTTGACTTAATTGACTTCAAAAATTCGAGTTGGAAGTCTATCTAGTGTCATGTAGATTAATCCTTAAACTTTAGGGGGGCAAGTTGAGTTCTTTTGATTTTTAATTAGATAACCCAGTCTAATAGAGTTATAGTCGGTTACACTAGTTCTAATTGTTGGAGGAACCATTAGAGGTCTAGTAGTGGAGTAGTGAACTAGTGAATCACCAATACCACACCAATTAACTGGACATTCACTCATAAATAACTCATGCATGTCAGTTCAAAGCAAGACCTAGTTGATATTAAAGTTTAGGGATAGTGTACTATCAGTTGTATAATTTTTTGATTTGTACAAATGGTGAAGACAATCAGTTGAGGACCTATGTTTGGATTGCGTAGTTATGCAGACTGGATTTCCCAATTAAATATGGGTTAATTCCTCTGGGGATTGCGCAAGGAAGTATTGGCTTGAAAAGAAGCAAGACTAGCTAAGTGTAGGCTTGATCTAGTTTGTGAAGCAGAGAGATAGATTGTGCTTGTCTAGGAATTGTCCGGGATGATAAACCATTGTATTTTCTTCTCAAAGCTTTTGGTTAATGCAATATACATAATCAAGGTTTTTAGAAGTTGCTTTTCCTAGAGATATATTATGTTATGTGTGATTGATATTCTTCCTTTTCTCCTTATTGTTTTCAACAATCAATTTTGGTTTCCACTGAAGAGTAGAGTAGATTGTTGTCTTGTGTTTTAGCATATCACTTAAGTTGTTTAATCTACGGTAAAAATCTACAGTTCCAAATTTGGTTCTAGTTTCTTGTTCTCGAGGTTGTTATTGTTTCTTTGGAAAAAAACCCATGTTTAGGCCTGCAATATGTTTTCATTATAGAATATTAATGAAGAAGTTCTAGTGATTCCAAGAATAATTTCGGATATGTAGTATGTGTTCTTCCTTTGTATGTCATTTCCTCTATGTTTCTCTTCCTTATAAATTGTCTACGTAGTAGCTGTTCGATTCACTTATAAATGGGCGATTTACTTTTTTATATTTTAATAGACAATACATGTGAGATTATAGATTTACTATGTTATATTGTGACATAATGTACACATGAAATATTGAGCTAGAAACCTTTAAATGCGCTCCATAATTTCTGCATTCTATTTCCATATAATTTCATAATTTTGTTGGGATTTGGTGTATAAGATTTTGTGTTTATCTAGCCCTTTACACTAGATTCCTCTGTTATATTTATCCTTTCCATATTTACTCCAATGAAAAATTTAAGTTGCATTCTTTGTGCATCCCATTACTACATATATTATCTCTTCCTTTTAGAAAAGGTAACTGAACCAAATCTAAAATCATTTCCATTTGTATCTTGAGAAACAATGGATTATCTTGAAGATACACTAATATGTCCTAGGCATTGACCTCTCCTCGACCCACGGGTTGTCTCTAGGAGCTACAACATATTTTGGCACAGTTGTCGGGGAGGAATCATAATATTTTCCCTGGGCTTGACATTTTTACAGCCTTTGGTAAGGTGAGCAGAAAGGGGTGTGGTTTGAAGATATCTCACCTTGGCAACTTCACAGTTTAAATCTCATTTTGAGCATCCTGACTTTCAAAAGGCCACACGCTTGCTTTGATACTTCACAACAGAGAACTCCTCCTATGTTTGAACCTAAAAAGATAATATCTAGGAATGTCTAGAAAGAAAGAACTCATGTTTCTCTAGTTCATGCTAGCTCTTTTCTAGAAGTATCATCCTCTAACTCTCAAAAGGTTGTGATAAATTACTTTGAGTCTTCCTCCAAAGTTTTGGAATATCCTAAGGAAGGTTGTACATTGTTTGCATCATTTTCCTCAAGAGTCAAAATCGAAGAAGCTTTTGTCAGCTCACATCCCTTCACATTTCATACCTTCCCAGAACTTGAAGAGGTCCACGATATTCCCACAAATAGTCCAACATAAAGCATTAATAATTTTCCATCTCAACTTTGGTTATTTGTAGCTCATACAGCTCCTTAGAAAGGCCCTATCATAAACCTCCTACCACCTCCCTTGCAAAACATGGTTGTCCCTAGTTTTCTCCTAAATAAATATGCTCCATTAAACTTTCGACAACCACTAAGTGGTATGCCACAATATTATCTTAATCTCTTACCAAGATTCACCCAAGAAGATGATATCTTAGCTCAAAGACACATAGAAACCTTTTGTGCATTTACATAAAATCTAGATGTAAAACACTTGTATGTGGTGTTAAGACATTGTCTAGTCCCTAGATGGGGAGGCTAGGAAATGATTCAAAGCCCTCCTAAATTCTTCAATCACCACCTACGAGGAGATGGAGAATTATTTTGTGCATAAATGGGGAGAGAAAAGGTACCATGGATACATCCTCACTAAATTCAATCAAATGAAGAAAAAACACAATGAAGATATTTCAAAATTCATAAAAAGGTATAAAAAATTATACAATAGTCTTCGAGTTGAAATTAAACCTCCATAGGATGCGGCCAAAGTGGTTTTTGCTAGGGATTTTGAACCTAAATTCAGGTTCGCTCTTAGAGAAAGAAAGTCTCATACCCTAGACCAAATTCAAACATATGCTTTAGAAGTTGAAGCAAAGTTCACTGCCATCGGGAAATGCAAAGGGAAAATTGAGTATGGTGCTAGGAGGAGGGGAAAAGAGGAAGCCAACTCTTTGATCCATGGGAAGGAAACCCAAGAACAAAATCTTGAGGAGATGAATAAGTTGATAAGAAATTTTTCTAACAAGCTTGTAAAACTAGAGTTGGAAAACAAAAATCCTCCTCGACAGATTCAACCATCTCCAAACTGAAATTTTAACACTTAATATAGAAGATGATCCTTGCAACTCTTGCAAAGGGGTAAAAATGAAAAACAAGATCATATTGAGACACATTTGTATTTGGAAGATGATCTAGAGGAACATGTTGAATAAACCATAGAGGTTCGAGAAAAACAGTTGTTTCCTCTTTCTAATGAGGAACATGAAATAGAATCACATGAGGATGAAGGCAATGCTTTGGATTCTCCACCAGATGATGGTGAGATTGAAAACTATTGTAGGAAGTTTTTTGACTTCATGTAGGTGTAGTTACACAAAAATAGGACCTCAGGTTTTCTAGGAAATGGTCCAGAATGCAAGAGAAAAATGAAGAGCCTCCCCACTGAAATCCCCCTAAGTCAATAGAGAAAGGAAAGAAACTTCTTGACCCAATCCCACCAGGCAAGAAGGAGTCCTTAAATATTCTTTCTCATAAGCCTAGAGTCCCCAAAATAGAGCAGTTGTATCCCCAAACCAAGTCACTATGTAGTAAGGAGAAGGAACCTACTAAATTTGTAACAACTAATAGGAACACCTCTGCCTTTAATCTTCGAAAAGAGTTGGAGAAGTTTAAGATCTTTGTTCGCTTAATTGAATTTTTAAAACAACCTAATTATAAAGATCAAGTATCTCATCTCATATGTATGCTTACCATAGCTCCTACTAAATATAGCCTGAACCTCCAAGAAGAAATACCCATGGTTGTATTTGGACCTCATGGTGAGGTGAAAGACTCTTCCACACCCCCTTTCTATGTTACCTTGTAAATTCATAAGCTCCTACTACATAATTGTATGCTTGACTCAAGACATTCTCATAATCTGATTCCCTTGTCTGTCATGGATCATTTGGGGCTACAAATAAAAAAACCACAGAAATACATGTACTCCTTTTATTCTAAGAGAGTAAAATTCTTGGGGAGATTAAAGACCTAATGGTCAATTTGGTTTAGATACCTATAAAAAGTGTTGTAATGGATATTGTAGTTGTTGACATCCCTCCAAGGTTTGGTATGCTTTTGTCCAGGTCATGGAGATCAAAAGTTGGGGTATCCATCAAATTAGATTTTACATATTGATCTAAACTTAAACAAGAACAAAAAAAATTATAGATATAACCATAAATATAGAGATGCGGAAAAAATAACATTTCATTTCATTACTATCAAATACTAAAATATGCTTATAAACATAATGGAAATAATACTAGCTTGGCTGATGGTAGCTTATCTCTAAGAAGAGATGTGGTAGATACATGCCTCAAAGCTATGTTACAATGAGGCTAGAAGGCCTATTTATTATTGAGAAACAATGGAAAATCCTAAACATCCAAACCCCTAACCCTAGGAGATGAAGTGCCAAAACTATGGGCCGCGTTTGGGTAAATTGGTAGATCAAGTTCCTAGGGTCATAACATTTGCCTACGATCTTCGTTTGATGCACACAATACCTCGTTAGAAATATATATCTAAGAAATACGACTTTTTACTAGCCAACACAAGTCGTTATTCAATATTTAACCCAATTTTCCCCAAAAATGTTGTTTATGGCCTTAAAACAGCAACCGAAGTTCAGGACCTGAAAAAACTTCCAAAAATAGTAAATTGTGCTACAATTAAGGAAACTAAAAAACTAAAAGACACGGTGGTGGTGTCCCAGTGGAATAGGCAAGTGGCCACCAACATCCACATTGATCAGTCCTCCCCCCTTAGGAAGAAATGGTCCCCATTGTGTTGAGTGCCTCCATGAGATGGGGAACCTTCTGCTGAACTTGGTCCCTCGTGAGCTACTTGCCTTGGTGTAGGAATTGGCTATGTTTGAAAACCTGATATAGTTGGATCTTCCACTGGCAAGTGTTCTTGACCTTTGTGTCCATAATCCAATCATTTGTGGGATGTTCCTTGTAGTTTTAATTTAACTTTGTTCGTGTGATTTGTTCTAAAATGTCTGATGTGTCCAGTAATGGTGGGAAGTATGATCGAAGGTGGTCCACATTGAACACTGGCTGTTGGCCATGGAATGGGGGAATGCAAAGCTCAAAATGATTGTCTCTCATTGTGTTGGTAATGGTGTAAGGACCATATCAGAGTGGTCTCAACTTCCAAAGGGCTTTGGCAAGGCGTTGTTTTTGCAAATGCAACCAAACTTTGTCACCCACCTGAAACGTCTATGGAACTCGATGTTGATCATCTCACTACCTGTAATTGGCATTTTCCATCATGGAGAGGAGATATATCAACCCATTGGGTAGAGGTGCTCCAGGAGTTAGATCGAATCAATGCTTGATATGAAAGTGCAAGGGTACCCCTGTGCTTGAGGAGAAGATGTACCTATATTCTTCCACAACTGTATCCACTTGCTTCTGCTACGTCGACGAACCCTTCTCGGGGACCATGGATGTGGCTATGTTATTCCCCTTATTTTGCGAATGAATCAGAAAGAAAATGATTTTCCTAGTCTGAAAAATGATCTTACTGCATTTCATATGAGAGATCCAAGAGATGGAGGTAGGCAGAGCTAGCTAGGTATCTTGTTTAATGTATTACCCAAAGAAATAATAATGGAGTGAGGTATCTATTGGCCTTATGGTACAAGCATTGTCCTTGATAGAAACTCACATATATGATGAATGATGGTAGTTCACAGTGCAACAGGTTAACAACAAAGGATTACAGATCAGACGATTGAAGAAAGAGAATGGTTGGAGAAGTATATGTTAGTTCACCTTGTCCAAATAGTGTATACATGTGGGTTCACAGAGTAAAAGGAGTGTATATGTATGCATGCACTTTCACAGAAGGAAAAGCACGTATGGGATGGAAAGCTAAGGATAATGAGTACCAGGGGTTACTACCATGGTATTGACCCATGGTAATGAGCACAATAAAGAATATTGATACCATCAAAGAATACCAACAACATAAATGTGGTTTTCGTCCAAGGTATTGGAAAAGGATCTAAGTATATAAGAAGGGAAGATCAAACAGCTAAGTGTGCAAGCAACAAATATCTTATGAAGAGTTAGATCAAAAGAAAATATGCATGTTACAGGTTTCTGGTGCTTTGCTTGATCTAAACTAAGGATGCACCTAAGTGGTTGGTGATGGATGAGATCTAATGATAGATCAAGATCATAAAACTCAAAATGAATTATCATTATGTGGTTTGATAATGGATAGTTTAGATCTAATTTCTAACACATGTTTTATTCTTTTAATGTTATGATCGAAGTATGTCTGAAGTCTAGAGTAGAAGTTATGAATTATTATTTGAAAATCTATATGCTGGTTCGCCTTGGTGAAGGCATGTATACACGCTCGTTTGACACTTAAAAGTAGTATATACACTATGACATATGTTTTTGAATTTGTAGTTGGTATTGATTATTGATGCAAAGTTCAGGGTTTAGCTTTGTGTTCTGGTGACAGTGATCTAGTTATTCAGATTTATTAATTGTGATTTGCTTCAGTGTTGATAACTTTCAGTGATTGTTTGTATCGTAGTGGTGGTTCAATTTGTGCTTCAATGTTACGTATGGGTATAGTGTGAAAATTTGATGAAATGTGGCCTACATATTGTGTTCTGTGTACCAGGAGTATCCAATCTGAAAATTTATGAAACGTGGTCCCTAGAGGAAAAGTGAAGGTTGGAGTCTTCTGTAGGCTTGCACCTATGTATTGGTAAACATATTGGCTTGTACAAGAGCCAGGGGGTTGGAGCTCCTTTCCAGTAGTAGCTGGAGAACGAGTGAAGGTTGGAGCCTTCTGTAGGCTGGTGCCTACATACTAGTAAACATATTGGCTAGTATAAGAGCTAGGGGATTGTAGCTCCCTTCTAGTAGTAGTTAGAGAACAAGAGAAGGTTGTAGCTTTCTGTAAGTGGGTGCCTGTGTCCAAATATGAGTCTTCCCTAGTAAAATATTGTAAATAGTTTTTTCTTATATTAAAAAAAGACAAAGACGACAACAACAGGTGATTTTTCTCCCGCATTGGGTTTCTACCTTAAATCTTCGTGTTCATGTGTGTTGCTTATGTATGATAGTTTATTCTATTATTACTGCACATGGTTGTTATTTAATAAACTAATGGTGCACTGATTAAAGATCAACATATGATGAATTAACTAAATCATAATTTAACTGGATATACATTGCTTGCCTTAATAACAGTTGTGTGCACACGTGAGTTGCATTCATTGAAGTAGCATATACAAATATGATTATGAAATGAAAAAGTTATTGATTTGTGAATACTGATTCACCCCCCCCGCCCCCCACCCTCTTAGTATTATTTCTAAAAATTGGTATCAGAGCAAGTCCTTTGGCAAAAGCTTGATCACTCCAAGGAGATCCATAGAAACAATGGGAAAGAAGCTAAAGAAGAAAGCACCTAAGAAGAAGAAGACATCTCAAAGGAACAGCGATAGCAGGAGAGACAATTGGTCATTAGGTGGGAGAAAGTATTCAAATTTAGAATCACCTCAGATTCAAGATGAACAAGCAAAAGAAGTATCAGGTACAAATTTTTGGTCTTCTGGTGATACTTTTCTCCCTTCATACAATGCTGAAGATATTGAAAGTGATAGTAAAAGAAATATAGTGGTACAAGTTAAAAGACTCACATATAAAATTAGAGATCAACAAGATCTATTTAACAAAAGGGAGTGTGCCTTCAAGGAAGAAGCTACCAGATTAAAAGCTCAGTTGGAGGAAGGAAACAAAGTAAGGAAGCAGTACGAGGAAAAGGAAGATCAATATCAAAAGCTGTAGGATGAAGTGACATCATAAAGAAATGAAGTAAATGAAAACAGTAAAACAATCAAGAGACTTAAATATAGATCCAGTTACTATGAAAGTCTTGAAGCTGAGATCATCTCTCTAAAAGAAGATATTGAAAATTCAAATAAGCAGAATCAAGAACTACCTCAAGCAAATGAAGAACAAGAAAATGAGATTCTCAAATTAAGGCAGCAAGTGGAAGAATGAAGAAAGGCTGAAGAAATCATGAAGAAGGAATATTTGGAAAAGGAAAAGCAATATCAAGTTGAAGTGAATATCTTAAAATGTAAATTAGAAGAAAAGGGTAAACTATTATGATTTCAATATAGTACTAAGATTTTGGATAATATTCTTAGTAGTCAAAGGTCTCCTACCATCAAAACTTGTCTTCGTTTTCATGAAACTATTGGAGGTTAATATAGCTCACGAGATGAGACAAGGAACTCTAATGAAAATTCTGAAAGGATCAACCAGGAGATAAGAGGTCAATCCCATGAACAACCAAGGAAAGAAAGTATTAAAAGAAAATCATTTACTCCTAACTATGGAAGTAATAATCAGTTCTTTCCTCTAATTAATAATGTTGAATGTTTCACAAATCCATTTATTGCTATAGAGGGAATACGAAACATATAAGATGTTATGCTTGTAACAAGTTTGGGCATATAGTAAGAGGATGCAGGAACAAATTTCGACCAACATACCAAAAGGAGAAAACATCATCAGACTCCAAGATATCAGAAAAGAAGGAAGTATAGTCATAAAGATGTGGCATAGCTCAGTATACAGACATAAAAGACTCAGGGCAAGATGACTGTGTGAAACTTCATAATTCCAATTCTCATACACAATTATCATGAAGACAAGTTGTGTATATACGCAAGTTAGAAGCTGCACAGTCGCATATATGTTGGTTGGATGAAGAAGCAATGGGACATACTCAGGAAAAGGGGTTTGATATGGTTCATTCAATTATCAATTATATTTTATGTTCTGATTGGTGATGATTACAATCTGTTGATGATATGTAGAAGTGAATTTGGCTCTCATAAATTGTTAATGACTTGATGAATAACTAGTTGATGATGATGCCTTGATGATTCTTACTGAGAAATTCAATGATCAGATCTGAGAGTGAACAGTTGGCACAGGTTTAGGGGGAGAATATGATTCTAATAATGGATTTTTGGCATTATATTAGAAGACCTTGGTACATGATGATACTTATATTGCTTGATCCACATATACAGGCTTTTGATCTTGATGTTGCTGATAGATGCTTATGGTGCAGATCATATATGGTGTATGATAGTTGTTGATGAATATCATAGTCTTGTTTAGATCGTTGTTCCTTGTTATAAATGTCATGTATATCATTTAATGTAAAGGTCATGTAAAGGCCTATGTTATATTTAGTCATGCAAGCACTTTTGGGATCATGTCAAATTTGGTACATCCCCACTTGGTTGGGTCATTGATGTATGTATGATTCATTGGTGATAGGAAGGTCATACTCACATAGTTGAGTTATATGGTCATGTTATTCTTTTGAAAAATATTTCTACAGACTCTGCATGTGCTCAGGGGGAGTAAGGAAAAAATAGTACATCTCTAAGGGGGAGAATATCTTGGTTTTCCCTTTCCCCTTGATGTGAAAGGGGGAGAATATCTTGGTGGTATTTGATATATGGTTGCCATCAAGTCTAAAGGGGGAGAATGTTGGCATTATGGTACACGTGTTGTCCTTGATGGCAACTCACATATATGATAAATGATGGCAGTTCACAGTGCAACAGGTTAATAGCAAAGGATTATAGATGGGAATTCAGATATTGAAGAAAGGGAATGGCTTAATAAGTATATGCTTGTTCACCTTGTCCAAAGAGTGTATACATTCAGGTTCACAGAACAAAAGGAGTGTATACGTATGCACACATTTTCATAGAAGGAAAGGCATGTATGGGATGGAAAAATAAGGATAATGAATACCAGGGGTTCATACCATGGTATTGACCCATGGTAATGAGCATGGAAAAGAATATTGATACCATCAAACAATACCAACAACATAACTATGGTTTTGTTCTGAGGTATTGGAAAAGGATCTAACTATATAAGAAGGAGAAGATCAAAGGGCTAAGTGTGCAAGTAATGAATATCTTATGAAGAGTTAGATCAAAATAAAATATGCATGTTATGGGTTTCTAGCACTTTGTTTGATCTGAACTAAGGATGCACTTAAGTGGTTGATGATGGATGAGATCTAATGATGGATCAAGATCATATTACCTGAAATGAATTATCATTATGTGGTATGACAATGGATAGTCTAGATCTGATTGCTAACACATGTTTTATTCTTTTAATGTTATGATCTGAGTATGTATGAAGTCTGGAGTAGAAGTTATGAATTATTATTTGCATATCTATACACTGGTTCGCCTTGGTGAAGGCATGTATACACGCTAGTTCGACACTTAGAAGTACCATATACACTATGAAATACATTTTTTAAGCTGTAGTAGGTGCTGATTATTGATCCATAGTTCTGGGTTTAGCTCTGTGTTCTGGTGACAGTGATCTGATTGTTTAGATTTATTAATTGTGATTTGCTTTAGTGTTGATGAGTTTTAGTGATTAGATGTATTGTAGTGGTGATTGATTTTGAGCTTCAATGTTACTTATCAGTCTAGTGTGAAAATTTGATGAAACAAGTCCTACATATTGTGTTGTTGTGTACCAGGAGTATTTAGACTGAAAATTTATGAAACGTGGTCCCCAGAGGAAGAGTGAAGGTTGGAGCCTTCTATAGGTCGATGCCTGCATACTAATAAACATATCAGTCAGTACAAGAGCCAGGGGGTTGGAGGTCCCTCCCAGTAGTAGTTGGAGAATGAGCGAAGGTTGGAGCCTTCTGTAGGCTGATGCCTAAGTACTAGTAAACATATTGGCTAGTACAAGAGCTAGGGGATTGTAGCTGCCTTCAAGTAGTAGCTAGAGAATGAGAGAAGTTTGTAGCCTTCTGCAGGCGGGTGCATGTACTAGTATGATTTTGCACTAGTACAAGATTGTAAACATGTTTTTATTATATTAAAATAAGACAGAGACGACAACATTAGGTGGTTTTTCTCTCGCCTTGGGTTTCCACCTTAAATCTTGGTGTTCATGTGTGTTGCTTATGTGTGATGGTTTATTTAGTTATTTCTACACATAGTTATTGTTTAATAAAGTATTTATGCACTGATTAAAGATCAAGATATGATGAATTAACTAAATCATAAGTTCACTAGATATACGTTGGTTGCCATAATAACAGTTGTGTGCACACATGAGTTCCATTCACTGAACTAGTGTATACAAATATAACAATGAAACGAAAAAGTTATTGATTTGTAAATATTGATTCACCCCACCACCCCCTCCCACCCATCTCAGTATTATTTCCAACAATTGGTATCATAAAAGGTCCTTTGGTAGAATCTTGATCTCTTTAAGGAGATCTACAAAAGAAATGGTAAAGAAGCTAAAGAAGAAATAACCTTAGAAGAAGAAGACATCTCAAAGGAATAGTCACAAGAGGAGAGACAATTGGTCATTTGGTGGAAGCAAGTATTTAGATTCAAAATCACCTCAGATTGGAGATGAACAAGAAAAATAAGTATCAAGTACAAATTTTTGGTCTTCTAGTGATACTTTTCTATGTTCATGCAATGTTGAAGATATTGAAAGTGATAGTGAAATAAATATGGAGGCAAAAGTTAAAATACTAACAGATAAAATTAGAGATCAACAAGATCTTTTTAAACAAAAGGGAGTGTGCCTTCAAAGAAGAAGTTACCAAATTAAAAGCTTAGTTGGAGGAAGGAAACAAAGTAAGGAAGCAATACGAGGAAAAGGAAGATCAATGTCCAAAGTTGCAGGATGAAGTGACATCATTAAGAATTGAGGTAAATGAAAAGAGTACAACAATCAAGAGACTTAAAGATAGATCCCGTTATTATGAAAGTCTTGAGGCTGAGATCATCTCTATAAAAGAAGATCTTGAAAATTCAAATAAGCATAATGAAGAACTACCTCAAACAGATGAAGAACAAGAAAATGAGATTTTCAAATTAAGGCCACAAGTGGAAGAAGGAAGAAAGGATGAAGAAATCATGAAGAAGAAATATCTAGAAAAGGAAGAGCAATATCAAGTTGAAGTAAATATCTTAAAAGGTAAATTAGATGAAAAGGATAAACTGTTACGATTTCAAGACTGTACAAAGATTTTAGATAATATTCTTAGTAGTAAAAGGTCTCCTACCATCAAAATTAGTCTTGGTTTTCATGAAATTGTTGGAGGTGAATATAGCTCACAAGATGAGGCAAGGAACTCTAATGCAAATTCTGAAATGATCAACCAGGAGATAAGAGGTAAACCCCATCAACAACCAAGGAAAGAAAGTATTCAAAGAAAATCATTTACTCCTAACTATGGAGGTGATAATTGGTTCTTTCCTCTAATAAATAATGTTGAATGTTTCAGATGTCATAATTTTGGACATGTTGTAGTTAGATGTAGAAGTAGAATGGTTCAAGCAAATAACTGTCACACAGAAAGATCATCAGCTTCCAGGTACTTTAAAGGATATTGTTTTTCTTGCAATATGTTCGGTCACAAAGCAATTGACTACTATAGAGGGAATATGAAACATATAAGATTTTATGCTCGTAACAAGCTTTGTCATATAGCAAAAGAATGTAGGAAAAAATTTCGGCCAACCTACCAAAAAGAGAAAACACCATCAAACTCCAAGGTATGGAGGAAGAAGGAAGTATAGTCAGAAAGATGTGGCATAGCTCAGTATATAGACGTAACAGACTCAGAGGGAGCTGAAAGTGTGAAACTTCATAGTTCTAATTCTCATAAGATATTATAATGAAGATAAGTCGTGTATATACGCGAGTTAGAAGCTACATGGTTATGTATATGTTGGTTTGATGACGAAGCCGTGGGACAGACACATGAAAAGGGGTCTGATATGATTCAGACAATTGTCAATTATCTTTTATGGTCTGATTGATGATGATTACAGTCTACGGATGATATATAGAAGTGATTTTGGCTCTCATAAATTGTTAATAACTTGATGAATAATGGGTTGATGATGATGCCTTGATGATTCTTACTGACAAATGCAATGATCAGATCTGACAATGAACAATTGGCATAGGTTCAAGGGGAGCATATTCTCTAATAATGTATTGTTGGCATTATATTAGAAGACCTTGGTACATGATGATACTTATATTTCTTGATCCACATATATAGGTTGTTGATCTTGATGTTACTAACAAGTGCTTATGGTGCAGATCGTATATGGTGTATGATTGTTGTTTATGACTATCATAGTCTTGTTTAGATCGCTGGTCCTTATTATAAATGTCATGTATATCATTTGATGTAAAGGTCATGTAAAGACCTATGTTTTATTTAGTCATGTAAGGACTTTTGAGATCATGTCAAATTTGGTATATCCCCACTTGGTTGGGTGATTAATGTGTGCATGATTCATTGGTGATAGGAAGGTCATACTCACGTAGTTTAGTTATAGGGTTATGATATTCTTTTGAAAAATATTTCTAGAAACTCTGCATGTGCTTAGGGGGAGAATGAACAACATAGTACATCTCCAAGGGGGTGAATATCATGGTCCACCCTTTACCCTTGATGTCAAAGGGGGAGAGTATCCCGGTGTTATTTGATTTGCCATCAAGTCCAAAGGGGGAGATTGTTGGAATTATGGTACAAGTTTTTCCTTGATTGAAACTCACATATATGATGAATGATGGATGTTCATAGTGCAATAGGTTAACAACAAAGGATTAGAGATCAGAATCCAAACATTGAAGAAAGAGAATGGTTTAAGAAGTATATGCTGGTTCACCTTGTCCAAATAGCATATACACATGGGTTCATAGAAAAAATAAGCATATATGTATGCAGACACTTTCATATAAGGAAAAGCAAGTATGGGATGGAAAATTAGGGATAATGAATACCAAGGGTTCCTACCATGGTATTGACCCATGGTAATAAGCACAACAAAGAGTATTGATACCACCAAAGAATATAAGTAGCATAACTATGGTTTTGGTTCGAGGTATTGGAAAAGGATCTAAGCTTATAAGAAGGAAGATCAAAGGGCTAAGTGTGCTTATGAAGAGTTAGATCAAAATAAAATATGCATGTTATCGGTTTCTGGTGCTTGGCTTGATCTGAACTAAGGATGAATGTAAGTGGTTGACGATGGATGAGATCTAATGATGGATCTAGATCATAAGATTGAAATGAATTATCATTATGTGGTCTAATAATGGATAATCTAGATCTGATTGTTAACACATGTTTTATTCTTTTAATGCTATGATCTGAGCATGTTTGAAGTTTAGAGTAGAAGTTATGAAATATTATTTGCAGATCTATATGTTGGTTCGCCTTGGCGAAGGCGCATATACACGTTGGTTCGAGACTTAAAAGTAGTGTATACATTATGGAATATGTTTTTGAAGTTTCAGTTGGTGCTGATTATTGATGCAGAGTTTTGGGTTCAACTTTGTGTTTTGGTGACAATGATTTTATTGTTCAGATTGATTAATTGTGATTTGCCTCAGTGTTGTTGAGTTTTAGTGATTGGTTGTATTGCACTGATGATTGATTTTGAGCTTCAATGTTACTTATGGGTCTAGTGTTAAAATTTGATGAAACGTGGCCTACATATTGTGTTGTTGTGTACTGGGAGTATCTAGTCTGAAAATTTAAGAAACATGGTCCCTGGAGGAGGAGTGAATGTTGCATCGTTCTGTAGGCCGAAGCCTATGTAATGGTAAACATATTGGCCAGTACAAGAGCTAGGGGGTTGGAGCTCCCTTCCAGTAGCAACTCCAGAACGAGTGAAGGTTGGAGCCTTCTATAGGTCAACACCTACGTACTAGTAAACATATCAGATAGTACAAGAGCTAGGGGGTTGTAGCTCCCTTCCAATAGTCGTTGTAGAGCGAGAGAAGGTTGTAGACCTCTTTAGGTGGGTGCCTGCATACTGGTATGAGTCTACACTAGTACAAGATTGTAAACAAGTTTTTCTTATATTAGAAGAATACGGAGATGACATCAGCAAGTGATTTTTCTCCTGCATTGGGTTTCCACCTTAAATATTGGTGTTCATGTGTGTTGCTTATGTGTGATGGTTTATTTTGTTATTATTGCACATGGTTAGTGTTTAATAAAGTACTGATGCACTGACTAAAGATCAACATATGATTTATTAACTAAATCATAAGTTCTCTAGTTATACGTTGGTTTCCTTAATAACAGTTGCATGCACACGGAAGTTCCATTCACTAAAGTAGCGTATACAAATATAATTATGAAATGAAAAAGTTATTGATTTGTAAATACTGATTCACCCCGCCCCCCTCTCAATATTATTTCCAATAGTATCGACTCATATCCAGCATGTCGCCTCCACAAGTATAATTGTCTTAATAATACATCAAAACTGTCAAGATGAGAAACATCACACAATACCTCATCTGTGAATGGCTTGATGTTATAGTCAAGGTGACATTGTTGGCTAACACGGAGATCTTGTCCTTAGTGAAAACACCTGATGTTATATGGTTGTGGGTGTGGTGTGGTAAGTAGGTCCAACCACTTCATGACCTGGGATGAAATGAGGTTCTTTTGCCTCCCATTGTCGACAATTAATTGTAGCGTTGAACCCTTCACCCACATTTGTGATTGGAAGAGATGCTCCCCCTCCTCTAGATATTCAGGATCATTCTTCTAGATCTTGGTGGTGGAAACAATAGCGTTGGGCTCCACTTCAATAATTTTCTTCCCTTTGTCATTCCTATTGTTGGGTTTTGACTCAGATTCGGAACATGCATCTGAATTTGAAACCATCAACTCTGTCACCGATGACTACCTGGCCTGACACTCACTTGTATTGTGAGTGGAGCTCTTTTGGAACTCACACCACTTTCTTGTGTCTGGCTTTGAATTCATGGTGTTGTTATTTTCTTGTGTCTTTGATGAGTTGTCTCGGGTCACCCTACCTTGGTTTTGTCCATTGTTTTTTGGTTTGGGGGAGCCTTTCCTTTGCTTTGGATTCACAGATCCAAAGTCTCACTTTTTATGTTTAAACTTCCGCGAGGTCTCGACAATGTATCAGTACACTGTGCCGAGTGAGGAGATTTCCATGAACTCCATCAAATCCTGGATGTACCAGTGTAGAAATCTATGGTACTTGAGTACCAAATGTTTCTCAGAATCCATTATACCCAACTTCGTGCGAGGAATATGAAAACATTGGTAAACTCTAGCATGTCTTGGTCCCTTCCTTGTCGTAGCATGGTCCATTTTATGTATTTATCCACATAGCTCCCAACAGGGTAGTATTTCTCCTTAATGGCGTCCTTGAAAGAATCCCAAGTTGGTGCGGTAGAAAAAGGTAAGGCTATACTTTCATCCTTCTTCTCATATTAGGTTTCCCACCAGTCCTTGACGTAGTGGGAAAATTTAAGAAGTGAAAAGTAATCTTTTCCCGACTGGAAAAATCATGAACAGAAAAATATCCTTCTAGCAGATTTAACTATTTATCTACAACATCTGCATCCATCTGACCCTCAAATATGGGGATGTCAAAGTTAACTTATACCTTAAAGGGTGTGGTGCTTCCAAAGTAGTTGTTCGAAGGAGATGTGTCACCCTTCGGTAGTTGCTAATGGATCTGGAAAATTTTGTCCATCATCGTGTTCCTCTATCGCTCAAGGGCTTGTTCGAGAAAGATTTTGAAAGGATCTGCTACCCCCTCGTCTTTCTTCTCTTCTTGCATGGGAGGTGGCCTGATTTGCGAGGCTGGTCTTGCAAAGGTTCAACCAATTTGACCACTAACTCCTTATATCCCAACCTCGTTGGGGACATGAAAAGAAAATAAGAGAAAGAGTAAACACCTCTGATACTACTGATCTGAACTTAAACAAGAACACAATAAATTATATATATAAACATAAATACAAATATGAAATAGAAATAACACTTCCTTTCATTAATATCAAGTACTGAAATATGCTTCCAAATATAATGGAAACAAGACTAGATCGGGCAATGATAGCTTATCTTTGAGAAGAGATGTGGTGGCTACACGCCTCTGAACTATGTTACAATGAGGTTCAAAGGCCTATTTATTATTGAGAAACAATGGAAAACCCTAATCCTAGGAGATGAAGCACCAAAATTGTGGGCCCTGTTTGGATAAATTGGTACATCAACTTCCCATGGTTGTAACTTTGGCATACAATCTTTGTTTGATGCACACAGTACCTTGTTAGAAAGATATATCTAAGTACTACAACTTCTAACCAACCAAAAAAAACTAGAAATAATTGTTCGCATTGGTTTTATCAAAAAAAAAAAAAAAAGAAAAACATCATTTAGGGCCTCAAAAAGACTTTGAAATTTCTAGGCTTGAAAAACTGCCAAAAATAGTAAACTTGCTACAATTAAGGAAACTGAAAAACTAAAAGAGACAATCGTGGGGTCCCAATGGAATAGGCGGGTGGTCACCAACATCCACCTATATCACGCATGCCACCATTCCTATGTTTGGTGGAGAGGAACGTCGATTATATAGAGAAATAAGATTTGTAAAGACAGTTGCAAGGGCTAATAGTTCAAATAATGCTCTAGTGTATGGTAAAGAGAAGGATTTCTCTTGTTTATTATTAGAATAAAATGATCAAATCATGGATGGAACACAGGTGGAATGTTTTTCTAGCTAAATAAGCATTCACTACAGTGTAATAGAGTATGAAAATTATACTTTGATGGTGCTTATACCATGGAAGGAAATGGGGCAGGTGTGTTGCTGGAGTCTCCAGAAGGTATCCCGCTTCCTCACTCTTTCAAGCTAGAGTTTGAAGTCGCTAATAATGTTGTTGAATATGATGCTTTTTTATTAGGGCTACAAGTTTCTAGAAATCTCAACATTGGGGACTTAGTAGTGTTTGCAAATTCAAATATGGTGGTGAAGCAAATCATAAATCAATGCTAATATAAACATCCAATATTGAGGGGTTTCCGAAATGAGGTATGGGATTTGATTGAGAATTTTTTCCTAGCCTTTAATATCCAATTTTTTCCTAGAGATATAAATCAGATGGCTGACTCCTTATTTGTAGCTACTAGTAACTTCAAGCCTCCTCAAAACCCCTTGCTCAGAGATAAAGTTAAGGTCAAGTACAAACCTTCAATACCAGACAATGTCAAGTATTGGCAGGTGTTTCAATATGAGGAACAAATAAAACACTTCATGGAGGTTACTGGATAGTTTTCAAACTTAGTGATTGACCAGGAGGATAATGAGATGACATGTGAACATTAGGTCGGTTAGGAAGAAGCCATCAATGGTCACATGACATTGCAGCTAAAGGGGAATATCATCCCCGAAGGATTGGTTCCATTGGAAAGAATTTTTAACTCAAGTGATGTAGCTACTAAGCCAACTAAGTAAGAGCTTGAAGAAGATGTAGAATATTGTAACATTGGCACCAAAGGAGATCCAAGAATCATTAAGCTAGCTAAAGGAGTTCCTACGGAATATAAACAAAGTCACCTGAACATTTTTAAGGAGTACATGGATGTGCTTGCCTAGTCATATGATGATTTAAATAATTTTGATTATGGTGTCATACAACACGAAATTACCTTACAAGGCGAGGTGAAGCCATATAACTGAAAGCTCAGGAATATTAATCCTTTGTTGCTCCCATCCATTGAAAAGGAGGTGAAGAAATTGTTAAAGACTAAGATAATTGTGTTGTTAAGGCACATAGATTGGGTAGTGAATTTGGTTCCTATTAGGAAGGAGAATGGATAAATAAGGTTATTTTTTGACTTCAAGAATCTAGAAAAGGCCTCACTAAAAGATAATTACCCTTTGTCTAAGATGGGCTAAATTCTATAGAAGGTGGTAGGGTTTGCTTAGATTTCCATGATGGATGGCTTCTTTGGAAATAGCCAAGTCACTATGCGCCCATAAGATCAGAGGAAAACCACTTTCACTACACACCAGGGAACATGTGTATGCAAGAATTCCCTTTGGCTTCATAAAGACATGATCCAGATTTCAGAGAGGTATCAATATAGCATTTGTTGGAGAGTGGGATAAAGAGCACCTAAAGCATTTTCAACTCACATTCGTAAAATATAGAAGGTATGGTCTATCCTTAAATCCAAAGAAATCATTGTTTGTTTTAATTGAAGGAAAGATATCAGGCCACATTATGGCAAAAGAGGGGGTAAATATTGATCCCAAAAGGTTTGAAGCCATCAATAACATTCCATTACCAAGAAATAAGAAATAAATCAATGTCTTCTTGCAAAGAATCAACAATTTTTAAAAGGTTCATACCCAATTATACTAAAATAGTCAAAGAAATCACAAAGATCATAAGGAAGGAAAGGGAGGTAAACTGGATAGTGAAAGCTCAGAAATCATTCTCTAGAATCAAAAAGGATTTTATAGACGCCCTGGTACTAGTCAGCCCAAAGTATCAAAAACTATTTTTTGTCTTTTCTTTTACTTCTCCCCACATGGTGGTTGTTGTCTTGTTGCAAAAAAATGATAAAGGACACAAGCAACCAATTCCATTTTTTTTTCGATGTGCTATGAGATGTCGAGCTAAAATATAATATTTTGTAGAAGAAGGCCTACGCCTCAGTCAAATCCGTGAAATCCTTTAGAATTTTGTCCTACAACCAAATATAACAGATTATGTTACTACAATTGTTGTGAAAGATATCCTTGTGTGGGGAACAATGAAGGAAAAAGAGGCAAGTAGATTCCCAAGATATAGGAATATGACATCGATATCAAGCCTACCAAGTTGATCAAAGCACATGGGTTAGCTAAAATCTTGTGTGAAGAACATTGCCAAGCCTTGAGTATAAACTTGTTGGTAGGAAAGGATGGAGGAAATGGAAAAATAGAGGAACAACAAAAAAATGATTGCTCAATGTAAGAAATCCAGATGTAATACCTTGTCTCCCACTTGTATAAACATATATTCCATTATTTTCTATTTTTGAATCTCCCATTCAATTTTGATAAAGTTAAATACTGGGATTTGAGGCTACAAGACTAGAAATTTTTTATCTCAAATGGCCAACTATATTGGAAATACCCAGTTGGAGATCTACCACCCACAAAATTATCAAAGTAGGCTTTTGTTGGCCTAAGTTATTTGGTGAAGTACATATCTATGTTCTAGCCTATGACAAGTGTCAAATGTTTGCAGAAAAATAGAGGTTGGCTTCCCTTCCTTTAGTCATTGCTTTTGTAGAAGAACCTTTCAAAGAATGGGGATTAGACTTCATTGTATAAAGACATTCACCTTACTGTGGCTAACACAAATGGATACTCACAACCACTAATTATTTCACCAAAGTGGGTGGAAGTTACCATAGCTAGAAATGTAACTTATGTAGTAGTCATCAATTTTATGGAGGAAAACATCCTCGCCAAGTTTGGTTTCCCAAAGAAAATTGTCACTGATAATGCTTAGGTGTTCAAGTCAGCCAAATTTATTGATTTTTGTAGAAGGTAAAGCATTATAGTAGGCCATTCCACTACCTATTACCCACAAAGATATGGATTGGATGAATCCTCTAATAAAACCTTAGTAATGAGTCTGAAGAAGACAATAGAAGAAAATTAGAAGAACAAGGATCCACAACTGAAGTTTTCCCTATGGGCTAACAGGGTTACCACCAAGCGGTCCATTGGGAAAGCTGCAATTTTCCCTATATAAATAGCAGTTCAAATAGCTTAAATTATACATGATGTTTAGGAGGATCCAAATTCTCTAACTAGGATCAATCAACTATAGAACTTCATGAAAGCAAGGAACATGTAAATCATAATTCAATCAATTACCAGGAAAGAATGAAATATCTCTTTGATAGAAAAGCAAGGGGCATATCCCTGCAGTTAGGATATTTGGTAATTAGATGGGATGTCAAAGAGAGGATGAAGGAAAACATGGGTTGTTTGATCTCTTGTTGTTTGGACCCTTAAAGATATATGAAGCAAAAGGAAACAACACCATCTTGCTGGAAAAATTGGATGGTGAGGTGCTTGAACTGTCTGTGAATGGGAAGTTTCTCAAGCTTTATTTCTAGCATTAAAGGGATCATTTTCATCCACTGTATATACCGATGAGCCATTGTACATACCAGTAAGGCTTTAAGTTCTTAATGTTTTTTTTTTCTTTTAATGTACTTGAACAAAATGTCTCCACGCACAAATGATATAAGACACAAACCTGATGGTTCTCAATGCATTTCTTGCAATAAATTGTCTCCAATCGGAGTCGATCTTGTATCTATAATACTTTATTATATTTTTGTTGAATGGTCTTGTTTTTCATCCATGATACAACAAGGAAAAGGTGTAGTCTTGGTCATTCAAAGGGAAATAAAAGGGGCAAGCCAACATATCGAATGACCATTTTGGAGAAGGCTAAACATATCGAGGGCTAATATCAGATGCGAAACCTGAAATTTTAGGAGTGGGAATTCAGATGAGATCCAAAAAAGAAATTTCAAAATATCAAAGGCCGAAATGAAAATACGAGTGCCGAAATTCGAGAGTCGATCACATCGGAACCTGATATCGAAAGAAAGAGAAGGAAGGTATATCGAGGCCTGATACCAGAAGGCTAAACATCAAAGCATACGAAAAATCAAAACCTGAATCTCAAAGGATTAGCCATTTTGAGACATCGAGGCCTTGTAAGCCTCTAAAAATGTAATTCCTTAAAAGCATAGAGATCAATGTGAAGGGAAAAAACAAAGGAAATAATTGAAAATTCGAGGATCCCAGGGACCCTTTCCCTCTCCTCAAGACATGACACATGGAAGAAGATAATTGGCTACAACGAGTTGACAAGGAAAATAACAACAAGGTGATGTGGCCGTACGGTAGACATGTGGCAATTGATTTCAACATTTTTGAGGGCCTAATGGGGAAAACCTGGGTGACACGTGTCACCACAAAGGAGTCTCCACGTAGAGATGATGATGTTAGTTTGATGTCATTTCTAAGGTCGACAATTCGAAGGAAAGATATTTCGTAATCCCCTGTTTAAATTGTTTTATAAAAATTATGATCTTATGGAGGGGCTATGATGTTATTAGCACTTGGTCATGAGGGATCAAGGGACCAAGGGTGTAGAAAAGGTGAAGCACCTAGATGACATGTTGAATATTGGAGGTTAGAAATCTTAGACCCCTTTTCAAAATTGCATTTTTGAAAAGATCTCGATGACAGGGTTTCCAATGTGCTATTGCTGTTTGGTTTCGAGGGCCCAAAGAAGCAAGGGAGTGGACCAAGGTCAAGCACCCAAGTTCTATGGATCACATCAAAATAGTGAGACATCGTAACTTTGGTTTAATTTCCAACTCGAAGAGGTTTTGATGGAGGGGCTCCGATTTTATGTAGCACTGGGTCATGATAACTCAAAAGAATCGAGGGCTTAGGGTGGGCAGATCACCTAAGTAGTGAGAAGGAATATCTAAGAAAAGAGATATCAAAACACTATTCTAATTTCATTTTAAAAAGGTTATGATAATAAAGAGCTTTAATGTGTTGCTGGCACTCGGTTGTGGGAGAATTAATGGAACAAAGGGTAGAAAAACACATATAAAGGGAGATAGGATCCCAATGGGAGCCCGAAGGCTTAAGCACCCAAGTTCCCAAGCCACTAATCTTGACACCTGGTTATATGGAAGAATTGTGATAAGGATCTAAGCACAAGAGGGCTTGAGGAATTGGAACTTTGGAGTTTTGTAACAACATTTTAATTAAAGTTATGATGTGCCTCAGCTATGAAATGGCACCATGGAAGTTTTAAGAGATGTATTAGGCTCTGATGGCATACCAGAGAGGAAATAAAGGGATGGATAGGTCAACAACTAGGTCACGAGGCACCTTCAATGGCACCACGCTTGATCACAACCAGTTTGAAGAGGGGAAGTTTCAAGTTGTTAAAGGGAGAAAGTGACAGGAAACTAACCAAAAATCGTAGGGGAAAACCATAATGGAAGTATGGCCAAATCATTAGCCCACCACTAATCAAAACATTGGAGCCTGAGTATGCATATGGAAATCAAAGAAATTAACATGGAGATATTTTGTTATATCCATCACGACACCTTATGTTTCTCATGTTTTTTTGTTTTGTAATTATTTTCATTTTCAAGAAGAGAAACAGATCTATTTTGTAATCATTAGGACATTCGCATGCTCAGACAGTTGATTTGATCAAACAATTGTAACATTTGAAGATGTTTTGTAAGTTGTTTTGTTTTAGTTATCCCTATAAAAATAGGGAAGAAAGTCATTAAAGAGGGTCCCAAATTCTGCTCTCAAAGGTTCCAAAGTTTGTGTTCAAGAGTTTTGAACTCTATTTTTAGAGGAGGTTCTAAATTTTGTTATAATTTCTTATTTTCGAAGTTGTTATTGTTTCTTTGGAAAATTTTGTCTTTTTAGGCCTACAATCTATTCTAGAAGATTATTAAATCAGTGCTTGTATTTCGAAGCATTTGGGATATGTAGTGTATGGTCTTCCTTTGTATGGCATTTCATATGTGTTTCTCTTCCTTAGAAATTGTGTAGGTCGTAGTCGTTGGATTCACTTATAAATCATGGATTTTATATGTTATATTGTAGCAGACAGTACATGAGAGATTACATATTTACAATGTTATATCGTAACATAATGTACCAATGAAATAATGAGTTGGAAACCTTAAATTGTATTCCATAATTTTACATTCGATTTCCTTATTCTTCGATCATTTTTTTGGGATTTGTTGCATAGAATTATGTGTTTATCCAACCCTCTACACTAAATTCCTTTGCATCTTTACTGCAACAACAAATTAAAGTTGCATTCTTTGTATGTCGGCCACTAGACCTAAAACATTTATTCTTGGGAATGATGTCATGTTACTACATATACTATATCTACCTCTGAGAAAAGGTAATTGAACCATACTCAAAATCATTTTCATTTGTCTCTTGAGTAGCAATGAATTATTTTCAAGAAAGACTAAATATCCTAGGCACTAACCTCTCCTCAACCAAAAAGTTGTCTCTAAAAGCTACAATAGAAAGTAAAATTGGAATTGAAAATTTTATTTAAGATACTATAAACATATATAGTGTCCTATTTAAATTCACAAAAATAAATAACATTTCAAAACCAAAATATTATAATTATAATAATTTAATTTTAAAATCATACCAAAACGAACATTAAATTATTATAGAAAACTAAGACACAAACATTAAACTCTTAAAATTTATAATAATAAATGTACCCTATCCCTTCTAAATTTAACTTAAAAATATATAATAGTAAACCTACCCTACCCTTCAAAATTTGAATCTACCCTCAAAATTTATAATAATAAACATACCCTACCCCTTACTACCCCTTAGGATTTTGAATGTATGATCCACTAGAAAGAGAAATAACATTTCAAACAAACTTCAACCAGAATAGAGAATAGTAGCTCGGTCACATTTTGAATGGGAAAATTTATGAAACTACCAAACTCGTATCTTTAGGTCCAAAAAGTACAAAAGGTTAATATCGAAAGAAACAAAAGAAAGTCAAACTGTCATGGTTTCAGTGAAGTGTTAACTAAGAATGCTAAAGTGGTGTTTTTTCTATGTTTGGTGAATTAAGAGTTTAAGGAAGGTAGGAATCCCTAGCATGCAAGTTATCCTTTTCTTTCTTTATACAGAAATACACGACACAAATGAGAGAACTGAATAATCGCTCTTTTTTATTTCTAAATCAAAATTCAACCAATAAAGTTAGAAGTCGTGGTTTAGTAAAGCCACTCCCATGAGAAGATTACAAGTTAGTTTAATATTATTAGCAGTATGCGAATAAAACGATAATCATCACAAGGAACCACTGACTGTGTTGTAAAGTTTCCTGCACCTGTACGCCAATGATAATTACGCCGATAGGCATCCGCCATATTAGAATCGGCAAGTTAATCAGTTTCTTAATTAATCTTTTCGATCGAGTGGCGTGAAATGAAAGAGGCCAACATATTCTTGTGGTCATTAGTA
The DNA here is from genome assembly GCA_000404065.3 of Pinus taeda. Taxonomy (NCBI): domain Eukaryota; kingdom Viridiplantae; phylum Streptophyta; class Pinopsida; order Pinales; family Pinaceae; genus Pinus; species Pinus taeda. The sequence continues at coordinate 70,564 of APFE030387992.1, forward strand.
AATCAATGGATGGAATTAGCTATAGTAACTTTCTTGCATGTCTAGAACACATACTTAGATCATACTTAAACTAATTTTTTACCAAGCATGATTAAAAGTTTACTCTACCTCTCGTTGATAACCACGTATGTAAGATTAAGAAAAAGTGAAATAAAAAAATTATTGTCGAACACTTGTCTTTCACAGTGGCTTTGAAACTAGCCTCTTTGCATTCTGAAATGTATGCATGGTTGAATCATAGGGACATGTTTTGATCGATTACAATGACGGTTGAAGGATTTATGCTTGACAATCATCCATAACCATGACAATGAGCTATGTAGGCATAAATTCGAGTAATAAGGAGATGTTTCATGCATGCATTAGAATGATTTGTTGAACCAATTGTGCCCCAAATCATCACTAACCATGACAATGAGGTACGTTAGCATCGATCAATGAAACATTTATTTAATGAAGTTAAATGTCAAAATGTGAAATGTTCTACCTATTCGTATTCTCCTCAGCTAGGCGTTTTAACTTTTTAAATACATTACAAAACTTCGAACCTCATACTATGGGCCATTCGCTTTGTGGATGCATGCATTTCTTTCTTAGCTCTTAAGGTTGGTTGAATTATTGAAGGATAACTGGAATTTTGGCTTCTCTCGGCTTCTATCTAGTAAAAAAGGTGGCAAGTCTCAGTGTGTTTTTAATTGTTTCCAAGCTCTCGTGCCTGTCTCTGATAGTTTGTTGTAGTTCGTGTCTGATTGAATTATTTCCTACTATATTTTTAGGTTTCAGCATTGGAGAAACGCTTTCTTAGTGATTGTCAAATGCTCCATGGATGCATGCATTTCTTTCTTAGCACTTAAGGTTGTTGGAATTACTATTTTTTCAAGTTTCAAAGGTGTTCAAAAATCGATCTTACACGTATGTACAATTTTTCTTTCCGTGATAGTTTTCTAGTTTAATTCAAATGAGATGACTAGCTGTGCAAAAAAAACAAGGGAATCTATTGTGTATAAACCATTTACAAAGGAAAAGGCCTACATAAACATACCTTTCCACCCTTCCATACAACCTTGTCACATTTCCCGAGGTTTAACCTCATCGCAATCAACCATTGGTTCTACCACGGTCATACATACATACATACATATATATATATATTATATATATATATATATATATATATATATATATATATATATATATATATATATATATATATATATGTATGTATCTTCATCACCCATTCTGCTCCGATATGTGATATCGGAGTGTTAACGTATGTTTTAGCATTAAACCAACCTGCTCTGAATCATATATATAGCAGATATCAAATTTTATAGATTCAGCACTATATGCCCATCGGTTCCAAGTCTCTAAGGCTTTTCATTGCGCACTCTGATCTGCAGTTCCTCCGATTCTGATTTGCGATCAAATCTTGACCATCGATTCGATCCGCAATCCGATGGTTGATACTAAGCCGCGCAATCGCATATCGCTGAAGCTCAATTCCAGACTCCTTCTGCTTCCATACACCGATACGATATCTTTACGGACCTGATATGTATATAAACCATTCCCTATAATATTTCCAGTCTGGCAGTTGATTCCTACTATGTTTTTCATTGTTTGTTTTTCTAATTGGGTTTTCCACTTGCGGGAGTTAAACTCAGGCTTGTAATGTTTCTTGAGGTTTAACCTCATCGCAATCGGCCATTGGTCCTTCCCTAGTGATACATATATATATGTATTTTCATCACCCCTTCCACTCTTATATGATATATCGGAGCGTTAATGTATGTTTTAGCATTAAACCACTTTAACGAAAATATATGGATTACACAAAAAGCCCGCCGTGAATCATATATATAGCAGATTTCAAATTTTATAGATTCCCCACTATACGCCTGTCAGTTCTAGGTCTCCAAGCCTTTGCATTGCATACTATGATCTGTGTTTCCTGCAATTGCGATTTACGATCAGATATTGACTGTCGATCTAATTCATGATTCAACGCTTGAGATTAGTTTGTGTAATCACATATCGCTCAAGCTCAATGCCAGACTCCTTTCGCTTCCATATGCTAATGTAATATCTTATGGACCCAATAGGCATATGAACCATTCCCTATAATATTTCAAGCCTGCCAGTTGATTCCTACCATGTTTTCTCAGCTTTTTTTGCGTAATTGTGTTTTCCACTTGCTGGAGTTAAATTGTATAATGAGCCCGTCAATGCGATATTTCACCTTGTTGATTCGATCTGCGATCCAACAGTTCAAATTAACTCACGCGATATCACTTAACATCAATGCCAGACTCCTTCCACTTCCATATGTCTATTCGATATCTTTACGAACCCCATGGGACATAAACCATTCCCTATAATATTTCATGTTTGGGACTTGGTTCTGACTGTGTTTTTCACCATTTCTTAGTGTGACTAGGTTTCCACTTGGGGGAGTTAAACTGTATAATGGACCCGCCGATGTGATATTTCACCTTCACGATTCGATCTCGGCTGTTGATCTTCCCAAATATAAGGGTTCCTAAGCATCTATCTTCACTCCTGCGCTCATTCCTTTAACTTAGAATTTATGCTAAGTCCTCATTTTTATCTCTTCTTGAAATGTTTTCTCCTACTGCTCCTATGTTGTCAAAGTTTCAAATATTAGTGTATTATCAAGTTTTCTCTGCTGTAATAAATCATTGCTTGTCTCATTTAACAGAGATTCTCCATCCTCCTTTACTTCAGACTTTTTTATCTTCTAAAAGATACTTCTGCATACTTCTAACAGCTTTAAAAGATTGGTCATCCTTTGTTAGTGTTTGTTCTCCCAGGCTTAAATCATCTACATAGGTTCCTTCCTTCTTAAGATCTTTCAGTAGAAAATGGAAAACGGCTTTGCAAAATGGAAAATTGTGTGTGGTAAATTATATATTTTTGTTGCTTTTAATTTTATTCAAGATTAAATTGTTTTGTTGATATCAACTGACTTTTTCTTTTACTGTTAGGTGGTTTCACTGTTTCATCATGGATCTAGCTATTTGGAGTTCTCTTCCATTCGAAGTTCTTGAACTTGTATTGTTGTGGCTCCCTGTATCGGTTGTCATAAAGTTTGGCACTGCGGGTAAAAAATGGAAGAATTCTTTGCAAGACCCTTCTTTCTTTTTACATTGCAAGAATGTCTCCATGAACCAATTTGGATTTCTCATTCGTTTTCTCATTAGTGAAGACAATTGTTTTGTTGCGCAATACCTTAATCAAAATGACCACATATATCAATTTCATTTGGGATTCATAGATTCAAGATACATAATAGAGTGTGTTGTTAGAGCAATGGTGGTTTTATCCTTACAAATAGAATGCTCCTAGACACACAACTATTTTGTAGCGAATCCATTTACAAAGGAATTTAAAAACATAGGGCTAGCATGAATTGGAAACTTGGGGTTCTTTTCATTATTGGAAAATGTAAGCAGTAGAAAATATGACTGGGTTGTTCTAAAACATATCTATGATAGAATGCAGTGTGAATTTTATGTTTGTAGTATAGTTGATAAGGTATGGCAAAAGGGTGGTTTTCCATTTGGTGGCACTTCACCTCCCAATAATGTAGCTTTTTATAAAAGTAAAATGTTTTGGTTGTATATCGACAAGGAGTATGAAGATTATCCTTGGTATGGGTATACAATCTGTTGGTTTGACATAATAAAAAATGAGTGGGGTTTTTCATTTGTTCCAATCACTAACATACGTTGTATGTCATTAGCAATATACATGAATCAGCTGATATGCCTTGTTAATGATGGGTCCACTTCTGTATGGTCAATTGAAGAATTAGATCATTTCCAATTTGGTCAATAGTGTTTTTAACGAATTGACTACTTTGAAGATGATTGGGGTTTTAGATGGAAGTTGGAAGAAGAAATTTCTGCATATATAAATAGCAAATGTTCTGGCTATCTTCTGTTTTGAACAGTGCATGGTCTGGTTCTTATGTGCAACAACAGTGAAGTTCCTTTCCTATTATATGACATGGTGGGTCACATATGTTCTCCAATAGGTATTGATAGTTCAACTAATGGGTAGATGTATCGGTTTTAGTACCCAACACACGAGGACTACAATGATCTAATTGAGTATAGAGATGATTTTGCAATTGCTACCTGTATGGATTCTGTTGATGAGATTCCACCATTGGATATGGTGATGGATTCTTAGGATATTACTATTCTTGGGGGTTCGTATAAATATTTCCTTTTTATATATTCTCTGTGGTTGTGGAAAATATTTCCATTTTTTCCTCTATACATACTATGTGTGTTTATGCTATTACTTTAAAATTATGTTTGTGTCGATCTTTGTGATGTAAAATATTTAATATTGTTTGCACTAAAGCTTTCTTATTTACATGTAGATGTTTGTCGATGTTATGGTTTTTTCTTTGTTTTTATAATGATAGTTTCTATGATTTACGTTATACATTATATTTGTAATGGTTTTTGTCATTGATTCTCAAACAATTTTATATGTTTGTGTTCATTTTAATATTGATATTTAAATTTTGAGACTATATATAGTTCCAAATTTTAAGATTCTTGTGTTGCAATAGTGTGGGTTTCATTTTGATTATAATATGATACATGGAAATTTAGGCTTATTTTTTCGTTTGGGCCGTTTGGAAGAATTCATTTGTTTTTTTGGAATTTTGGAATTATTTGTTTTTGTTTTTAGGCATTTGGAAAAAAGGCTTATAGATTTTCATAAGTTTATATGCTTGGAAAAAAAAATAAGACATACGCTTTTTATGTTCGATGTTTATGATTGCATAATGAATACTGATAATTCACTATAGACATGTCATCTGAATACACAATGTGCATGCAAGAAAAGGAATTTTGTCATCATAGTCACGTGAGAGGTCTAATAAAAGTCATCGTTTGTGGTGTCAACAAAATAATGATGTGATAAATGAGCATAGGAGAGCTGCATATAAGAGAAAAACAAGTGAAGCCACTCTTCAAAATGATTCTATAGTTCCTTGTAAGTATCGTACTGTGGATGATATAATGGAAAGAACAATTCCTATTGATAGTTCATTGTCAGGATATGATCCTCCTCAGCATAGCCTTGTTGTTCAATGCTCATCTGAAAATGTTCATAACATTGGGGAAACATCTTACAATTGGGAAGAACGCCATATCAATATTGTGCATGCAAATGTCCACCCTAACCCTTTCGTGGGTCCAATTTCATGTTCTGATCGCCAATTTCGATGATTTCAATGATAGTTTACTTGGCCATTTGTTTGATAATTTTGATTCAAATTCTTGAAACAAAATACCTTCAAATCCCACTTCTCAAAGTAATGTGGTCCCACCAAGAGAACCACTCATCCCTAATCGCATTTCGTGTGGCACAATGGAGGTAACATAATTATATTTTGGTTTTCACTGCAATAGTGGTTGTTCAGCTACATTCCAAACTGATGTAAATTTTCAGTGTTTTTTGATTTGCTTTTCATTTTTTATATTTCTAATTGCTCAAACACTGAATTTTATTTTCTTTGAATTGGACAGAAGTCATTGCAATAGAGGCATAGAAATTAACTTTGTAGATGTTACATCTACTGATGTGAGAAATGAAGAGGAACTATCTCATAGCGTTCATCTGCATCGCCAAACAATTGTAAATGTTGAGTGGAGTTGATATTTTTCTCATTTTCCAATTTACAGTTGCCTTGGAATTGTGTTTTCTAACATGTCATGGAGAAACCATGATGTCATCTTGTTAGGTTGGCCAATTGGAATCCAAAAGATAAAATTCTAAAACTACTGTAGATGTGTTTGATTTATTTTCAATTTTTGAATCTTTATTTTTTGGACATTTACTTTTATAACGTATTTTATTTCTTTGTAATAGGAAACAACTCATTCAAATACAGGCAAAGAAACTACATACAAAAATGTTCTGTCCACTATTCTTAGAATCCAAGAGCGACCATCTGATAGCCCTCATCCATGTGAAGACATAAATGCAAATTTTGAATGCATTTGATTCTTTTTCATTTTCTTCATTTATAGTTAGTTGGAAATTAAATTTTAAAGTCTTTTACGACAGAGAGACCTTTACATCCCCTCAGATTTGCGAAATGCACACCATAAATTTCTAAACATGTACTCATAGATGTGTTCCACATGGTTCAAATTTGGGAAGGGAATCTCATGTTCTTGAAGATGAAGTAAATGCTAGAAGATATTTTACTCATCAAAATGGTTTTCAACATGGTTCGGCGAGTAGAGATCATATTCATTTTGATGAAAACATGATTGCAGTGCATAAAAGGTTTCAAGAAAAGATAGATAGCTTGTCAGTTGTCCAGATGTGCCACAATTAATAAGAATCATATCCTGGAATCCTTGTTGTTAGACATTCTTATTGGTATAATAACATGGATCCTGGTGAGCAACCTCATATTTTAAGAATTCTTACTCAAGTTGAAGAACTGCTAATAGCACGTGTGAATCCCATTTTGCAAGTGACACATGCTCAAGGTGGGCAATATAAGTATAGTGGTCATACAATTAGATTTCCTCAAGATATTTCTACAATTATGTGAAGCCTTCCTTGATGTGTTGAAGATATTGACTTTCTAATTGTGAGGAGACATGGCACTGAGTCTAAATATTATGAATTTTGTGTCAAAATATCTCGAGTGATGGATGCATTGCTCTTCAAAATCTAGCGTGATCAATACTATCAATATGTTGTAATTGATTATGATTCACTGAATGCTCTACCCAAAATTTCAACAGATGTCTCCTCCAAGCTTAAATTTGTTGATTGTCATATTGAAGAATATGAGGTCAATGAAACTAATAATGAAGAGATCCATGCTGAGAATTTTCCCTCTCATCCTTCTTCCTTTGTTCTTTGCCTGCCAAATGAATGCAGAGAAGTGGAAGAAATTAGAGCATTTCTTGATAATGTTCATTCTTCACATATTCAAGACATGGATTGGCACACTATTGGAACCTCTCCTACAAATGAATATAATATAGAGGGGTTGATCAATATGGCGTTCCCAACATTGTTCCCCACTGGTGATGCTAATTGGTTGCAACCACGTGTTTGTAGTGTTGAAGTTCATGAGTATGCATTGCATCTTCTTGGATACTATGATCAGAGATTTGGAAGCCATCCTTGGTTTCGATATTAACTATTAAACATGATAATGCGGCATCAAAGCCAAGAAGCTATTGCAGTTTTTGCAAAGAAAAATTTACATGATAACTCACATACAATAGTTGAGTTGTGTCAATCACTATTCAATTTACCAGAAAATAACCTGGTTGAGCATCTTATGTGGTTTTATTCTTCTCTGAGAGGTACAAAGGCATACTGGACTAAGTGTCGATCTAAATTGACGGACATGATTACTGAGTTAGGATGTCCATATTTATTTTTTACTTTGAGTCTAGTTGACACAAAGTGGCTAGAGTTGCATCACCTCATGCCCATACATTCACATTCTTGTTCTTCAAATGAGCATCATATGAAAGTTGAGATTGTTATCCAGTACCCTCATATTGTTGCAGCATTTATGCACCACAGATTCAGTATTTGTCAAGAGGAAGTTATCAAAAAATACCTTAAATATAAAGACTTTTGGTACAGGTTTGTGTTGAATTTTTCTTCTATACTTTTTCAACTTTTATTGTGGTTCTATTTATGTTGTTTGAAGTAACTATATGTTCATTTATTTCAGGTATGAGTGGCAACACAGAGGCTCAGTGCATATCCATGGTTTCCTATGGTTAGAAGGTGCTCCTGGCATGGAAATACTTGATTGGTCAAATAGTTCTGATGTACAGCTCTCAAAGATGTTCTTTGACAAATATGTAACTGCATGGAATCCACGTGACATCCATCATCGCAACATAATGGTTCCACCAGGCCTTAATAATGACCCTTACCTGTTGAATACTCGTAAGGTTTTCTCTTGTGATCCTCATAATGATTACGAAGAATTGTTAAACTGTGTCCAAAGGCACACAAAGTGTACTGTGGGTTCTTCTTTATGTAAAAGGGGCATTATTATAACATGTAGGTACAATGCTCCATGGGATCTTTGTGGTGAATCAAGATTGTTCATAGATGATCACGGAAGAAAAAAGTATGAGCCACCACAAAATGATGACAAACTTAATATACATAACATTGACCATCTAACAATGTGGCATGCAAACATTGATTGACAGCCAGTGCTTTCTTGCTATGCTATGTTGAAATACATTGCTAGGTATGCATCGAAAGTAGAAAAAGGGTCCAAAATTTATCATCATATGTTAACTAGAAGTTCAAATTCTATTGGCCCTAAGGATCTTGCTTTATGTGCATATAGAAAGTTTCTTGCAGAAATGAAGTTGACCATGACATTGGAGCACAAGAAACATGCCACATGTTGTTTGTAGTCAGAATATTGTTTCCTTGAATGTTGGAAGAAAGGTTTTTAGGAAAATATCAAGGGATGGCTTGCAATGTTCATCTGAGAATACTTTCGTTCAACATTATCATAAGAGACCTTTTTTGTTGAACATCTATCTTTGATAGAAACAGAAAGATCTTGGACATTTGATAGCAAGCATAAACAAGATCAATGGAAGGCTAGAGATGTTCATGCTATTGTTCGAGTTTGGCCACAGTTTTATTCTATCCGTGGTGAGGCTTCAGAGGAATTTGAAACCTTTTGCTGGTCAGAATTACTATTGTACAAGACGTTCCATGACATTTCTATAGAAATTGGCCTTTTAGCTGAAGTTATTATTGAAAGTTGGAGGAATTTTCAATATCGAGCATGGCATGTTGATGGATAGCCATAAATTACAGACAATGTTGAAGATGAAGAACATGGTGATTTTTCTAACCATGAAATGAATGTTGAAGATGATTTTCAAGAATGGTCGATTTTCTCTCATTTGGTTCCACCAAATGATGTGAATGTTTCTGATCTTCACACCCTTATTCGAAGGGACTTTGATATATCCTTTGACTGGGAAAATACAACTATTTTTGATGATGTTGCAAAGGAAGCTACTAATTTAATAAGGATTGCAAAATCAGCGGGTGATATTGTTGAAATTTCAAACAAAACATTTGCATCTCCAGGTTCTTTGTCAGAAAAACAACGACTTGCTTTTGAGATTTTGTTAAGGCACTTTTGCTGAATATGAAATTCATGAATCTCTTCTTATGATTATTCAGGGCACTGCGAGCATTGGGAAGTCTTTCCTTATCCATTGTATTTTTGAAGTTCTTTCTAATTCGTCGAGTAATGGAGCAATCCCTTTGCTTCTTCTTGCTCCAACAAGAACATATGCTTTTAATATACATGCAAAAGAAATACACTAGGCTCTAAAAGTCCCAATTAAAGATATGCAGCCACTACAGGGGCAGTCACTTGCAATATCCCAAGAAGAAATGCGACATGTTAGATATGTATTGATTGATGAAATGAGCTTTCTGGGATCAAGGTTATTTATGCAGATAGATACTCTATTATGAGAAGCATTTCCAGAGAAAAAGAATTGTCCTTTTGGTGGGAGATCCATCATCCTTGTGGGTGACCTTGGCAAACTACCTCCGGTCAGAGATAAGCCTTTGTATGCAGGTAATACAACAGGGAAAGTCTTGTGGAATAAATTCAACATTGTTGTCACTCTTGACACAATATTTTGTCAACAAGGGAATGATTAGAAACAATATTTTTTTCGTAGAGTCCTCAATAACATAAGAAACATAGAACCTGTTCTTGAATATTGGGACTTTCTTATGTCTCAGGTTTATATGAGGTTACATCCTACAGAAAGAGGTTTATTTAATGCAACATTTCACATGTTTCCAAAAAATAATTTGGTGTCCTTGCATAATAGGCATATGCTAAAATCATTAAATTCTCCAATTACACAATGTGTTGCTGAATATTCAAGGCGTTCAGAAATCAGTGGTGTTGATGATGATCAATTGGACCGTGAAGTTTTGTTGTGTCGTGGTCAATGTGTTATGTTGACATGTAATTTATTTGTTGAAGCTGGATTGATGAATGGTGCACTTGGTTTTGTTAAGGATATATTCTATGCACCTACCTCTAAGCCACCTGCACTTCCAATGTTTACAAGTGTTGTTTTTGATAAGTATGTTGAAGTTCCATTTGATGCAAGCAATCCAAGCATTGTCCCTATCACCCCAGTGATAAGAGGAAATAAAAAACAACTTCCTTTGAAGATTGCATGGACTCTTATAATTCACAAGTCACATCGATTCACTTTAGAATGAGCGTCAGTTGATATCGGGAATAAAGAGTAGCAAGGCCTTACCTTCACATCCATATCAAGTGTGAAATCAATAGATGGTTCACGCATTGCATCGCCTTTTACACTCCAACGTTATGCCAAGATGAAAGATAGCGCATATGTTACAATTAGGAAGAAGGAAGAGGAGTGATTGAAGCCCATATCACTATGAAATACAACTAGTAACATTATGGCCTTCTTTATAGTTTATGAACTTCAATTTCGTAGTGGATTATCTGATATAGACAAAACAAAAAATATATATTAAGACTCAATGTTCTTTCTATGGTTGCATTGTTGGTTAAATTGTGATTATTTTAATGAATGAACACTTCCTTATGTCAATGCGATAATGATAAACCATGCCTACATTAATAATAACACATTTATGTCATTACATTGTAAACATGTAAATACAACTAGTAACATTGTGGCCTTCATTATAGTTATGAACTTCAATTTCGTAGTGGATTATCTGATGTAGACAAAACAAAAAATATATGTTAAGACTCAATGTTCTTTCTGTGGTTGCATTGTTGGTTAAATTGTGATTATTTTAATGAATGAACACTTCCTTATGCCAATGCAATAAAGGTAAACCATGCCTACATTAATAATAACACATTTATATCACTACATTGTAAACATGTAAATAGAATTCAGACCATAAATACATTGGTATCAATACATGAATGTATTAATACTATAAATGTCAAGAATGTTGATATAAGCAACTAGAATATGAAATCGCAACAACAATATTATAAATGTAAACAATATTTTCATTTATGGATCCTGCTGAACAAAGCGAAGGGATCCACACAGAAGACCACAAAAATTAGAAATGCAAGAGAAATATATAAAAAGTAACACTTCCATTGGAGCAAAGCAGCATAAATGAAAAAAACACATCTAAATTGGACACATTGGATTTAAAGAAGAACATCATAATAGGACACTCTAAGCCCAAAGATATACAATTTTGCACATAAAAACAACACTAGTGTTTAAAATAATCACAATTTAACCAACATCGCAAGCACGAAAAGAACACTGAGTCTTAAACAACAAAGTAACATTTAGTTCATTTTCAAGAGCACGAGATTGGCTTTGCAAATTTGAAGCATGTGAAATGGGTCTATGGCAATGTCTTTATCTTACAAGTGAAAAATATATAAATATTCTTATCTAAGCTAGGTGATTTATAAACAATATGATCTTTGATTATTCCTAAAAGAGAAATAAGCATATATATGGCTTACTTATCAAATAGAAAGATGAATTCATATAATGGTTACTTTGTTTAAGAAATTAAAGAATGTAGTTATAAAAACATTATCTCATTCATCAAAATATATATATATATATATATATATATATATATATATATGTATATGTATGTATGTATGTATATATGTATGTATGTATGTATGTATGTATGTATTATATATGTATTATATGTATGTATGTATGTATAGATATATATATGTATCACTCACATATATCCTATGAAATGTAACAATTCTCAATCTTCAGGAATGATATGATAAAAAATTATTCGAGAAAAATACATATATCAATAATAAAAATTTTGAAACAAGTGTTCTTTCACATAAGGAAATAAGACAAAAACAGTGATAGAACTAGTGCATGCATTTGAATCCTTCTAGTGTGAACAACACTTCGATTCCACTTTTCTATTTGAGAAAAACCTCCAGAAGATGCAAAAGTGCAAGTCTTGAAAAAGCTTCTTGATAAAAAATGTGAAACCTTAATGCAGTTTTTTATATGAAAAAATATTTAGAACTAAAGCATATAGATGGCTTACTTATCAAATAGAAAGATGCATACATAAAATGGTTACTTTGTTTAAGAAATTAAACAAAGTAGTTATAAAAATATTGTCACATTCATCGATCTACACACACACACACACACACACACACACACACACATATATATGTATATATATATCACTGACATATATCCTCTGAAATATAACAATTCTCAATCTTCAGAAATGATATGATAAATAATTATTTGAGAAAAAATACATATATCAACAATAAAAAATTTTAAACAAGTGTTCATTCACATAAGGAAATAAGATGAAAACAGTCATAGAAGTAGTGGATGCATTTGAATCCCTCCAGTGTGAACAACACTTCGATTCCACTTTGTTGTTTGAGAAAAATCTCTAGAAGATGCAAAAGTGCAAGTATTGAAAATGCTTCTTGATAAAAATGTGAAACCTTGATGCAGTTTTTGATACAAAAAAATATTTAGAAATACAGTAGTGCGACTTCCCAAGTTAAAATTTTATACAAATTGACGACCCTTTCTAAATGCATGAAAGGGTCTTAAATACCAAAAATAAAAACTACTATCAAGAAAAATCACTGTAAGGTGTTCAAACTATGACATGAAAATCTGAGATTTGGTATAAAATTAGTAGTGTGATGGCAGTTGACCCAATTCATTGAATCGACCTCTTCTCTTGTGCTTGCAGCTAACAGATTGCTCGCATTGGCTAGATTTCCAGAGGTTGGCTCATCCTAGAATGTAGTTGGGCTGTGCAGGTGGCATCAGAGAGTTTGGGAACCATGTAGTTGACTGTGTTAGACAAGCATTTCATGGTCATTTGTTGGCTATGAGGCTTGACTAGAAGAAACTAGAATGCATCCCATGTCAAGTTTTCAACTTCTCTGATCTATTTTTCTCTGCTTGCTAGCTCTTGTCTCCATTGATGTTCCAGTTCCTTTTCTTTGGGGAGTTTTCCTGGAGAGCAATCAAAAATCAAATTAGACATATATAAATTGTTATTTACTAATTCAATTACAGCATTCATTGTAGCTCTGGCTCTAGAATTTTCCCTTTCGGCTTTCATTAGGTGAGATTCCCATTCCAAAAATAGGATTTCCTTGTGCGATTCTTGTATTTTTCGCATATTTGCAGCCATTCCTTCTTCTAAATTTTTCCAAGAGAGAAATTTTGTTATTTTTTCATCTGCTTTCTCCACTTCCAATCTCCTATCAATTGCCTTTTCAATCAATGATGCATAGATGTCACACAATGGGTCAACCAATGATATATTATGGGAAAGGATGTTCAATTGTCGAGACAAGGCTTTGGTTATCTCCAAGGCTTCTTTTTTGAATTCAGTAACCTGTGGATAAGCCTTGTATTTTTCTATCTATAATTGTAGTTGTGCAATTTGATCATCCTTGACCTTCTTTTCTTGATCAGTCTCTATCTGAAGGCTGCTTAGTTCTTGAGACAACTTTTGTTGTTTCAGGAGAGCCTGATTATCACTTTTTCTTTTCTCCAAATTCAATTTTTCTTTAAGTTGCTCATTTTGTTGCCTTTGTTCTGCTAGCTGTTGTTCTAGCTGATTAATATTTTGTTGTTCTTCCGGCGATTACATCTCAAGCTCAGTGATCCTTTGATCTTTATCTCTGATTAGTTCACTGACCTCTAAGGCTTTGTCCATTGTTACTGCTATGTAAGCCCCTACATACTAATATAATTTTGTTAAATCCTCGGAAGGATTGACTTCTGACATCCATACAACATTCATGATTTTGTTGTGAGGAGCTAAAAGGGGTGCTTGATCGATTTTCCTCCTTTTCCTCTATCTTTTAACTACAACCCTGTGCTTTGGACTGTAGAACACATCAAGGGGTGGTATTTCCTCTATTTTAGTACAATCCCTTGTGTGGGATTTTGGGGAATGATTTCTATATCCTGCTAGATTTCGGGTGGGTTACTTGCCCCTTCAATCAGAACACTAATAAGATCAGATTGTTGTGTTGTGGGTGGTTTTTGTGTAGTGAGGTTTTGGGAGTCCTTTGGGCTTTTTATGATTTGCTCGAATTTCTCCCATTCCTTCATTAAAGTTGAATCAATATTTGTATCAGTATGAAGGACCTCACTAGTTCCTTCCTTTGTCCTCTACCTTTCAGGGATCTTCTGCTTTTCAGGAAGCTTCTAGGTAGTTTTTCCTTCACTTTGCCCTTCATGTTGCAGCGTAGGGGTGGTATTTAATAAGTGCATTAGTAGAGCTTCCAACCTCCTTATTCTGAACTACAGAAATGATTCTACTACCTCTTCTCCCAATTTGATTTTCTCAAGCTGTTTTACTTGAGAAAATAAGTTAGCTAAGGTGAGAAAATCATCATAATCATCTTTCTCATGTTCAAACTTGTCAATTTTGACATGAAAGGTGAAGTTATAGGCTATTTCTTTTGGATCATATTGCCTCTTTGGAATAGCTGCTAACTTTAGCGCTTTTATTTTCTCTGCTTCTTTCTCTACATGCTTGAAGTCATGCCATGTGAAAGTACCACATGGGAGGGTGAATTAAGTCCACATTTTCTTTTAGGAGTCCTTTAGGTTTTGGGACATCCCTACTTCTGTGATTTGATAAGCTATTTCCCTGGAAAATAGTTTATCAGGAATGTATAAGGGGAGAACATGTGGAGTAGCAGTGCTTCCAAAATGTCTAATGTAGGTGAATTTTTCTTCACCAAACCAATTACCAATTGATGTTAAGTTGACAGTGGCTTCATTCAATAACCGAGGAGAGAGTTTATCAAATATAGCATAATGAATAGGCAAAAGAAAGCGATAACAGATTCTATAAAGATGGATTTTATAATGGGTTTTCCACAATTCCTTATGATAGATTTGAATGGGGTTTGGGTCTTGTGGAGTCCATTTCCAACTTAGAATGGGGTAATTAGAATTGAAATAGATAGTTTCTATAATGTAGGCACTCATATAAAATGGGGGTATTACCCAGGTAGTCACGAACCTGTTTCTTCTATAATCAAGGATATAGTTGGCCATTTTATGAGACAAAATGGTTGCCCAATTGGTGATATAGGAATTAACTGTTGCCTCCACTAAAGGAACCATTTCAATTAAAAACCTAGTGGAATCAGAGACTCCAAACAGTCTACACATCATGGCACTAGCATAGCAGCAAGGAGATGCTAAGGAGTCAACGTAATACATACCTGATGATTCATGCTTGTGTTTGTTTGGGTAATGCCTCCACTGCCTGATAGGATCTGATTCCACGTCATTCTCATTGGCAAAGGCTTCGACAAATGCCTTGTTGTAGTGCTTCTACGGTTCTGCCAAATGGTACATATTTTTGATATCTTCTACTCTAAATGACCTGAACATCCTTCCATTAGCTATAAAAAAATGATCTCTCTATAATGTTGATACTCTTGATTACCAATCTAACTAAGTCATTGAAGGGTAATGTTCTAGCGCGGGTAGCTACACTATGGAGAAAAGAGCTCACCAACTCCTTGAGAGTATTCTCTAATTTTTTAGTGGAGTCAGTTGTTCCATTTTCTTCTTCAATTTCTTCTAGCTCTTCACCTTCTAATAAATTGTATATGCTTTCCCATGGTCTACCCAGGCTGATGTAGGCAATATCACCTATCAAGACCTTCTTTATTGGGTCATGTTTGGGTAAGACTAGAATCTTTACTTTCTTTGATTTCTTCGACATTTCTGCTGAATTGATGAATTCAAACTTACTCTGCAAAAGAAATAGATGACCGAAATAGAGGAGAAAATCCATTCCAAGATAATGCACAATACAGACGATTAATAGCAAATAAGCGCAATAAGTGATATGAATTTGATATATTATGTTACCACGCATGAA
This sequence comes from Pinus taeda, assembly GCA_000404065.3. Lineage (NCBI taxonomy): Eukaryota > Viridiplantae > Streptophyta > Pinopsida > Pinales > Pinaceae > Pinus > Pinus taeda. The sequence continues at coordinate 86,596 of APFE030387992.1, forward strand.
ATCCTTGAAGCATTCAATCATAACTTCTTTATTAATGATTTCAGCAACTACCAATCGTGATCATTAAATGCCATAATGATATGTCACATCACACATATTAATAATGGTTCTTTAAAGTAAATATCATGACATTCTCGATGAGTGATTAGCAATAATCGCATATCATAGATCGATAGGCCCGAGTTTATGCTTTAGCAATTTCCTTGGTCTCGCTCTGATTGCAATAAAGAGTGAGTTGTCATAGAGAGGTGGGATAATGTTTAAGAAATCAATAAATCATTTATTTTTCATTTACTAATGATTTATGGTCTTATAACCCGCAAGAATTTGTTTAACCGTCCTATTTCCACTTTACTGAAAACCGCGCCTTTATTGATCATGATGAAATCGCATCTGCAGATTTAAAATGGGCATTCATTATGTGTTTCGGGACCTTACCAATGCGTAATTGTGATCGGCTTGTTGCATTGGTGGAGTTGTATGACCCCATGGAATGTTTCCTTTAGAAATTTGGGATATATGCTTTTTGATTGTGTTATCGCATCGGGGAATGCCAAAGGAAATGTTAAGTCCATCTTTTAGCCAAAGGATGTGTGCGATGCGATATGTTTCATTTATAATTTATCTTATGACAAGGTTTTTGTTTTGCGTTTACATTGGATTAAACCTCATCATAAGGATTTTCATGTATCATATGGATTTTTTGCAAAATACGATTGTTATTGAAGTTATCCTAAAAGAAAAAAGACTTATTATTTACAACTATTGATTTTAACTAAGTTTATTAAAAGGGGGACCCATTTCTTGTTAAAACTTTTATATAAAAATTTTGAAATGGGGAGAGTTGTTGTATAGCACAACAGGTTTCTAATATTTTTCCCTTAGGTTTATTAATTCCTAATGGTTTATAATATCAAATTATTGGTTTTCTTTGTTCTTCAACTTTTTAATATTAATAATTCCTTGCATTCATAATCCTTTGAGGTTTTATTGTTAATCCCTTGGGTTTATTATTCATTTGGGTTTATTATATCAATCCCTTGGGTTCATTATTCCCTTGGGTTTATATTATTAGTCCCTTTTGTTTAATAATATTGCCTTAGGTTCATAATTGCTTGGGGTTTTAGTAGTAATTCCTTGGGTTTATTTATATCAATTGCTTGGGTTTATTATTCGCGAGTCAAACATGGTTTATTATAATGTTGACCATGGCCCTACATGGAATTTTGATAGGAATTGGCTCAATATGTAAATCAATGATGGTCGATCATGTTCATTTTAATGTTTATAATATTAGTCCCTTGGATTTAATATTATTCCCTTGGTTTCATAATCCCTTGGGGTCTTAGTATTGATCACTTTGTTTTATTATTGCTTTGGGTTTCTGATATTAATCCCAAGGGTTTATTATTCCCTTAAGTTTATAATATCTACCATGGTAAACCATGGTTGATTCTCGCATTCTGACGATGATTGTCTCACCATCAAACTAAATCTTGTTTATTTTGATGTTTGTAGTATTTACATTTAGGTTTACCATTGTTGGGTTTATAGTATTAGGCACTTTGGTTTAATATTATTCCATTGGGTTCATAATCCCTTGGGCTTTTAGTATTAATCCCTTGAATGAATTTGTCAATTGGGGTTTTAGTCTTAATCCCCTGGGTTTATTATTCATTTATGTTTATAATATCAATCGCTTGGGTTCATTATTTTGTTTCGTTTATAATATCAATCATTGTAGTATGTACATTTGGGTTTACCATTGTTGGGTTTATAGTATTAGGCCCTTTGGTTTAATATTATTCCATTTGGTTTATAATATCAATCATTGTAAACCATTGTTGATCATAGCCAAACGTGGTCAATCATGGTTGAATGTTGCATTGAGACAAGAATTGTCTCACCATCAAAATAAACCATCTTTATTTTAGTGTTTGTAGTATTTATATTTGGGTTTACCAATGTTGGGTTCATAATTTTAGTCTCATGGTTCAATATTGTTGGGTGTATAGTATTAGGCCCTCCGATTTAATATTGTTCCCTTGGGTTTACAATCCCTTGGGCTTTTAGTATTAATCGCTTGGGTTTATTGTTCATTGGGGTTTTAGTATTAATCCCTTCGGTTTATTGTTCATTTGGGTTTATTATATCAATCCCTTGGGTTCATTATTCTATTTGGTTTATAATATCAATCATTGTAAACTGTTGCCCATTGGGTTTATTATTCCTTTGGGTTTATTATATCAATACCTTGGGTTTATTATTCCCTTGGGTTTATAATTCCTTGGGCTTTTAATATTAATCCCTTGGGCTTATTGTTCATTGGGGTTTTAGTATTAATCCCTTGGGTTCATTGTTCCATTTGGTTTATAATCTTGGTCATTGTAAACCATTGCCCCCTGGCTTTCTTATAACAATACCTTGTGTTTATTATTCCCTTAGGTTTATAATACCTTGGGATTTTAATATTAATCCCTTGGGTTTATTGTTCATTGGAATTTTAGTATTAATCCCTTGGGCTAATTGTTCATTTGGATTTATGGTGTCAATCCCTTGGGTTCATTATTCTGTTTGGCTTATAATATCAATCATTGTAAACCATTGCCCCTTGGGTTTATTATTCCTTTGGGTTTATTAGATCAATACCTTAGGTTTTTTATTCCCTTCATTTTATAATCCCTTTGGCTTTTATTATTAATCCCTTGGGTTTATTGTTCACTGGGGTTTTATTATTCATCCCTTGGGTTTATTGTTCATTTGGGTTTATAATATCAATCATTGTAAACCATTGGCCCTTGGGTTTATTATTCCTTTGGGTTTATTATATCAATACCTTGGGCTTATTATTCCCTTGGGTTTGTAGGTTTTAACCCCGTATAGAAGTTACCTGCATATGAATTCTAAATCACAGGAAAAATAAAAATGCGAGAGCATAACACATAAAACACATATACACAGAAATTTCCCACTAGATCTCAAAATTGAGACTACCAGCTTGCTTTTTCATTATGTTCCTTTCAATGTTACAATACATATTTATACATGCCGAAGCATCCAATACCATGGACTGAAAAACCATCACGTCCAATACCATGGACGATCCAATAACATGGACCAAAAACCATCGCGTCCAAAAAACATGTGCGAAAATCATGCACAAAACCATAGGTGGGTCTGCCCAACCTAACATAGGGTCCAAAACCAAAATTTTCTGGGGCGCTGCCCGGGACCCCATAAAGTGGGGTTACGGGTACCCCTCAAACCCCCTGTTAACTTTGTGGAAAGAATATAACACAACCCAACAATCTCCCACTTGTTGTTTTCTTTCCACAGGGGGCCACATGAGAGCTTAGGTCATTTTAACAGCCCTGAAACACCCATTGTTCTCTACACCAAGAGAACTTCTCAGAGCTCACAGATTTTGTCAATGCATCTGCAGTATTCTTCAAAGTGTCCACCTTTACCAGCAACACCTTTTTGTCTTCTATCATATCCCTCACAAAGGGATACTGAACATCAATGTGCTTTGTCTTTGAATGATAAGCAGGGTTCTTTGCCAAGAAAATTGCACTTTGGCTATCACAGTCTATTCTTATAGCTCCCTGTACTAACCCCATACTTGAACACAATGTCTGCAACCAAACTGCTTCCTTGCTTGCATGAGTGGCTGCCATGTATTCTGCCTCTGTAGTTGATAGTGCCACTACAGATTGTTTCTTACTCATCCAACT
>APFE030387992.1:103032-123807 GCA_000404065.3 Pinus taeda
TTAAGCGCTTATAATTTGAATTTTCAAAAAATTCGACCAAATTTTATCATAGTATTTCTATTAATTTCCAATACTAATCATATTAATACTAATCATATTCAACTAGCATACCTCTTTTGTCACGGAAGCCGTATTCAAAAGATTTCCTCATAATTTTTTCCTTCAAACGGTAAGGGCAACTCTACTGCTCGGTCGTTCAAATCGAGGCTTCCTCACTGAGTAATTTTGTATTGGAATTAAGAGCATCAGGTTGAAATAATAATATATCTATTTTTTAAATAAATTTAATTGAGATAGGTAGCTATCTAAATTTTTAATTAATATTATTTTATTTGATAATAATAAAGAAAATTTTATCAAGTGAGAAATTTAATTATAATTGAGTTGTCAAATTAATAATAAGGGTAACTATTTTTTGCTGCTATCTATGAATGCAAACTGGCTCATTAAAGTTATTTAAGGAAAACTAAACCACTCTGAATCACTTGGTGGTTGTCCTTAGGGAGACAAACTTTGACTTTTCCATATTGTATTGGAAAAATAACATGTTTCCTTAAATTAAATGAAGACAAGTTTTTAAGAAACAAAAGCCACTAATAAAATAAAACAAGGGCTACATAGTACCTAGCTCAAATATCATTTAAGTAAACTAAAATCTAATAAAGCCAAAATTTTCATCACAAAAATAAAAAGATTAATAAAATGTTGTATTGTTCAATCAGATCACAAAGAAGTTAAAAATATGATTAGCTAATATTGTTTATATTAACACATATACACTTTTATATATATGATGATGATGATGATGATGATTAACGTCCACTGAGACCAAATTGGTCTATCAGACCTATAATTCTCTTAATTTTTAATTATCTCGCTCCTCATCTTTATTGGCGAGATTGGCGCTGTAGCATTCTTTTTTGTCTCTACGGTCTTCCAACTTCCTTTACCTCGCATCTCTTTCATCTCTTCTCGTTCTTGGGACATTGGTGTCTTAGCTTCACGATCTATTGTGTTCGTCCTTTTGAGGGTAGTCGGAGAAGAAGTTTGGTCTAGGAGATCTGCTTTGCTGTTAAACGGAGATTTATTTTGTGCGGTGTTCAAATCCTCATCACTGTTGATTTGTTGAGCGGGGCTTTCTCCCTGCTTGTCTTGAGAGTAATTTCTTTCTTGCCCGATTTCTTGTGATTCAGAGTTTTCTTTAGAGTATTCTTCTTATAGGTCCCCGCAGGGAGAAAGCCCCACCCAACAAATCAACAGTTATCAGGATTTGAATACCGCACAAAATAAATCTTCATTTAACAGCAAAGCAGATCTCCTAGACCAAACTTCTTCTCCGACTACCTTCAAAAAGACGAACACAATAGATTCTGAAGCTAAGACACCAATGTCCCAAGAACCAGAAGACATGAAGAAAATGCAAGATAAAGGAAGTTGGAAGACCGTAGAGAAAAAAAAAAGCTACAGTACCAATCTCGCCAAGAACGACGAAGAGCCAGATAATTAAAAACTAAGAAAATTATAGGTCGGATAGACCAATTTGGTCTCACTCGACGTTAATCATCATCATAATATATATATAAAAAGTATATATGTGTTAATATAACATATTAGCTAATCATATTTTTTAACTTCTTTGTGATCTGATTTAAACAATAACAACATTTATATATATATTATATATATATATATATATATATAAAGTCATTTTAGTTGAAAGTATGGAGAAAAAGTAAAAATAAAAATAAAAACTAAAAACTAAAAATTATAACTAGAGAAATAGAAGTTACTAAAGAGTTATAATAGATTCAACCAATAATCTACAAATAAATAAATTTTAAATAATAATAAAAAAATAACAAAAATTGAATTCCCAATATTAAACTATAAATAATGTATAATTTTAACAAATCAATTGTAAAAAAAACTAAATAAATAATGCCATACTTACCGCAAGTATAATAAATTAAAACTAACAATTTTTTGATGATTTTTTTCTAATTTTAATAATATCTTAATCCAAATCTATTATGAATTAATGCTGAATTACATTTTGTTTTTTTTAATCACTATCTATTATGAATTAATTACATTTACCAACTGTTTAATATAACTTACTATTGTGTGCGCTCACCAGCCATAATAATAATATGGCAATATATTATTATGATTACAAAGTTCAACTAACTTGGATACTTTTATTGCAATGCAACTCAACTAGTCCATCGCCAAAACTAGTAGTGCAACGGGTGTTTTGGGGGCTCTCTGAATACGACTCCATCCCGAACACGACTGTTACGTGAGCGTTGTTCTATGTTACAAGAAATAGTAAAGGCTACGTTGGAATTTTTTTTTTTAATGAAACCTTCTTCAATGGCAGTTTATCTTTCTTGCTTCAAGTTTCGCATAGAGATTCAGACTCTTTAACAATCCCTTTAAATAAAAACATTTTGCAACACTTTTAGATTCCAAATCAATACTCTTAATAATTTGTTTTTTAATTTTGCAACTATACATATTCGAAAATCTCGATTAAGTGAGAAATTCACAATTTGTCTATATCGATGCAGACTAGCATTAGCACGGCCAATTATTTACTGCTGAAATGGTCAAGGCACATATACACTCATCTGAGGATGAGGTTCTTTAATCTACATGGCTGCAGTATACAGTCAAATTAGGTTACTTGTTTGTCTATCTTTTGATTCCAAATAACAGGTCAGTTGAGAGTGGTTGAAAAGGTTTAGGAAAAGTGAGAGAAAAAAGGTTTTTGGAGAAAAAGGAATTATTGAATTAAAGAGTATGTTTTTTTAAGTTGAATATTTTTTTTTTTTTAAGTATAGTATGAGAAAATGAGTCTCAACATGAAATAAGATTCAGGAGAAAAAAATTGGACTCATTATTTCTGGCTTAAGTAAGAACAATAGTGAAATAGTGAATAGAATTTTTATTTTAAGAATATCCATTTACTAGATAAGTTTGGGTTGAGATTGAAATATAGATTTAAGAGAATCACTTATGGATATAAAACAATTTATTAATCGTTTTGAAGCTTACTTCATTAAGGGATCACTAAAAATATTGTGTCTTATATATTTTAATTACTTAGGAAATTTGGCACAAGCACAATGTTAGTCTATTTGAAGATTCTCTTTAGCCTACTTTCAGAGTATTACAATGTTTGAGCACTTATATCTTAATATAAATCCAAGAATTGTCTGAATAAAGTGATATATTGGAGCATTTTTGAAGGGACTAATCATGGCAGTTGGGTTTTGTTTTGTATCTCTTGGACTTTCAATACAACTCCATGAAAACAAATTTAAGCCATTGTTTTAACATTGAGGTTGAATTCAATGCATTATGTTTTTTTTTAATGTGTCATTGACATATTTCCACAAGTTAATAATTAAATGCATCATTAATCATGAGGTGACTAACATGAGCATATTTCATATAATGCAACAATGGAACACAATCTCATAATTTTGGAGTGACAAGTTTTAGCACATTTTTCATGAACTAAACAATAATGTTGATATTCTATCCAATGCTGCATTTTTCATTGGTGTAAACATGTTAATTTCATAAGATTTTGATGAGGGAGAATTTCTCCATAAAAGGGAGAGAGATTTGTCTCTTCACTAATATGTAATAATTAATATTCCCCTTTTCTTTAAAGGACATGTTACTATTATTTATTTTTTTAGCCTTGAATATGTTCATTTTATGTATCATTTTTAGTTGGTTTGAGTGTTGTTTAGATGGTGGTCACATACCTATGCTATCGCTATTTAAGGTCATCCTACCTTAGAGCATTGGTTGTGAACCTTTTTATTACTTTTGGAAAGCACAAAATGCCTAAAACATATCAAAAATAAAAAATTATATACATGTTACAATTAATCCAAGTAAAAAATATAATTTTATATTTGTGCTATTAGTATGATATAAAAGCTCATAGAGCCTAAAATAGACAGTGATGGGGTGCACTGTTAAAGTCACTCAGTGATGTGAAGATCACGTGTGTGAAACTCTATGGCAAAAATCTAGCCATGTTAAGGGTTGATGTGGCCTATCCCTGGGTGATTTTAATGGCTCATATACCCTTACTATGTGATTTCCCAAGCCACACTCCAACCGTCGTATAATCTCTCGAGAACACATACAACTTGGAAATATATATATAACATAAGATTAAATGTTCAAATCTTTGTGAGTCGAGCCAAAAAATACTATATTAAGAATATAACATTTACCATTATAAAAATAAACTTTGTACTAAATAAATTGATAATTTGTATTATTTCATTTGCATAACATAAAATAATACACCCTATTAAAATGTTATCCAACCATACATATATCATAATGTTAAAATTAGTTAAATATCAAATTCATATGGATAATATTATTAATATAAAATATATTGCTTATAAAATCTCTCAAATGATAAATTAGATATCATTTCGTAAATTAATTATTTTATTATTTTAATTTGAATTTATTATATAACTTATTATTATTTTAAATATAATTTTAAATAAATGAATTTAAAATTATCAATATATATTAAAAAAAACTATTGAACCTAGATAACGTTTAGAATACAGCACCTTTCATAGATTGATTTCTTCTTTAAATTATGTAGAGAATATTTTGACCAGGTTAATAACGTTATGACTGACGTTTGCAGCGTTAGAGTTGCTTTACTCGGGTTTATTGTGCTTACCAAAAAAAATGAATGTACAGTACTTAAAAAAGAAAAAGTATTTGGAGCCCTTCTGCTTGCCACTAACCAGCACTTGTCTCATTTTAACAGTCTTGTGCCATCTCGTTTCCCTTCGCTGCTCTCATCGCCGGCTGTCTAAGAATAAAATCGTCAATCAAATGATGAGGGGCGGAATTATCAACGCCAACCTTTCCTTGTAGATGTTCTATCAGCTCCTGATCTGTAGTCAAATTTTTCTCCAAAAGAGATCCTGTAACAAACAAGCATCTCGTTCTGAGCATGTACTCATATAATTATAATTTTATGGGATAATATTTTGAGCTCTCCATTATTTTGAACAGAGCTGAAATAGCAGCTGAGATTGTTAGCTATGGTGGTTTAAATAGTTATCTCAATATTATTGAGCATTTCATTAATTAGAATTAATTTAAGCATCAAATTTATCAAGTTTCTGCACAATCCCATCCACATTCTTTGAAATTTTTTAATAGGTTTTTTATGAAGCAAAAACATGGGCGGAAAAGAGGTTATAAGAATACCATCCACCATTAATACCCAAAAGCATTCTTGAATTTTTAAGGAGTTTTCAAGAATACCATCCACCAATAGGCAAAAGCATCTCTTGGATTTGATTTTCAAATAATTTACAACATTGTCATCCACTAATACTTTTCTTGGTATGTTTTCTATAGAGGAAAAACAACAACATTGTCATCCACTAATACTTTTCTTGATATGTTTTCTATAGAGGAAAAACAACTAGCTGAAATGAGTGCAACCACATAAATGGTTAAAGAATGGTAACAATTAATGATGTAATTTTCTAAGTGAATTTAGTTTTTCTCTTCACCCAATTGTGAAAATGTAGGGAGTTATGTAACCAGGTTTTGTATTAAAATGATGATTGACTGAGAGGCCTGATGTAACTTGGAGAGTCATTTTTGACTTTGGAGCAATAAGAATTCCAATCCCTTGCCCCTTAGAGGTTTCTTTACATAATGTGAAGGTTTTACCATGTAAATTTTTGTGTTAGTTCGTGTAGTTCAATTTCTATTCTTTATACATTTCTTTCTTAATTAAATGCTAATGGGCTCAAAATACCAACAAGTGGTATTAGAGTGCTAAGTTCTAAGGGTCCTCATGTTAATTTTTTTTTTTAACTTTGTCCACCCATAGAGTAAGAAGTTGAGTAAGTAAGAAGCATGTCTTCCTTCGAGTGATCAAGAAACATGTTTGTCATCAAGTCATCAAGGTTGTATGTCATTAAGTGATCAAAAAACTTGTCTGTCATCGAGCAATTAGGAAGCTGCCGATAACAAAATTCAGAAGTTAAACCATAGTGAAGAGTCATTCGTGATAGAGTAAGGAGTGAAACCCTTTAGATGAGTTAGTATGCAGTGCCACACCTCACTCAGATGATTGGTATTATGAACCAATGTTATAAGTGGTCTTCGAGTGACTCTATAGAGTCCTTCAAATCTTGATTCTAATGTGAATGCATTTCTCATAGGTGAATCAATAAACCAAGTCAAAATTTTTCATTTCAGCAAGGCAACCCTCATCCCTTTATCTTCCAATGCAGATATAGATACCAAATTATTCATTAATCTCGGTACATACATAACATCATGTAGCAAAATTAATTCCCCATAATTCAATTGAAATTTGACGAACCCAAAATCTTTCACAGGACGAGTGGAGTTGTCTCCAAGAATGATCTTCAGCTTAGTCTCCCTCTCTACTAGATTAGAGAGGACTTCCTTGTATCAAGAGAAATGATGAGTGGCCCTACTCTCAACCAACCAACTATCCCACGAATCTGGTGGAGAAGAACTAGTGAGGGTGGAAATAAGAATGTATTAATATTTTTTTACAGCATTACTTTCCTACTTGGGAGCTCTTGACTTCTTTTGAGGAGGATGATCTTCTTCACAGTCGTTTGAGGAATCTCTTCTTCTTCGTTCATCTCTTCTATCGTAGTTATTCCTTTGATTCTCTTTTCCTCTTTTATTATTGTCGTTGCTTCTAGTGTTGTGACATGGCCTTTTTCTTTTCTCGGGAATGTCTCAGAGATATTAACCTTTCTTGTGGAAATTATAAAATTCAATATGAGATAATGATATGTCATTCATTCCTTTTTCATTTTGAGAATGAGGCTTCCTTGATGGACTTCCTTTTCCTTTTTTTTTCATGAGTGATATATGCAGTGGGCTCTCCCTCTTCATGCTTTTGAATCCTTCATTTAGCTTTCATCTTTGATTCTTCTTGAGCGAGTTTCCCAACAATTTCATCAAATGGTGGAAGGACGTTGTTGTTTCTTACTGTAGTAATGAAGGTTTTCCAAATAGGAAGGAGACCTCTAAGAGTGACAACTACAAGTTCCCTGTCATACACTTTTTCTCCAACTCTCTACAATTGATCTCTCAGGTGATAAGTCATCATAATGTAGTATTTAACAACTTCTCCTTTATTCATCTTCATTTCCTTTAGTTGATCTTTCAAGGTGATGATCTCATTCAGATTGTTGATTTCATACACGCCGACTATCTTGTCATACAAGTCTTTAGACTTTCTTAAATTCCCAACATATCTAAGTAAATGATCTTTGTAAACCTTCCTTGAATGTATTCCATCACAACATTGTTGTTAGCTATGATCTCCAACCCAACTTTTCATGCAGTAAAGTTTGATGCATCACCCAATTTTTCATGCTCCTTGAAGGTCATTAAATGAAATGTTAGCCTAGAAGTGGCCTGCTAAGGAAAAATAATAAAATAATAGTTAAATAATAAAATAAGACTTATGAATTTTGGAGGGAAAAGAAGAAAATTACTTTAAATTTTTTTTTTTTAGCTTATCTCCTTATAGGTTTACTCAAATTTCGAGTGTAGACACTCATTGGATGCGAATTAGATTTCACACCCAATGAATACACATTATGAATACTTTTGAGAAGACCCACATTGATAAAAATCATAGATACATTAAAAAAACGTATTGGAAACGCTTTTTTTAATGTATCTATGATTTTTTTAATGAATGTGAGTCTTTTCAAAGGTATACATAAGGGGTACTTGTTGGATGTGGAATTTCATTCCGCATCTAATGAGTCTCTACACTTCAAATTTGAGTAAGACTATAATGAGATAAGCCAAAAGTACAATTAAAAAAAATATATGTTTTCTTCTTTTCCCTCCAAAATATTTACATATACCTTTAAAATATTTTGAATGGTTTACATATTATGACATGAAAATACATGAAAATTCCATTGGCACTTTGAGGCTGAAATTTCTCTAATGAAAGAAAGACATCTTGACCTTGACTAGGCAAACTTCTTTCTAATAAGGAGGGCTTCAATTTTTGTCTTCTTTTGGGTTTTTCCTTCACCTCAACTTAGATACCATGTTAATTTTTGTTATTGTTTTATGTTGTATCAATTGTGTTATATCAATTTGCTTCTTCATTAACAATGCATCCAATTATTAGTAATGTAACCAATCATAAATTGTAACTGGAGATAGAACAATGTATGTAATGACAAAGAAGTCAATAACACAACCATAATAGAAAACAACTTGGTCTAAGACTAGGGAAGAACCCCACAAGGGGAAAAACCATTTAAAATCTTCTTCTTTATTAGATCGTCATAAAAAGTCTTCAACATAGAGTACAATGAACCCAATACATAAATTTACAGTAGATATTTATAGAAACAAATTGTAGATCTACAGAAAAACGAAGAAAAACCCTTAATCCATTAGATCACTGAAGCCAATTAAAAGGAACTGCCAAACCCTAGATCAAAATCTAGCATACTCCTAGAAACACTGACTACGCATGTTTTAAACTCCCTAGATGCTCCCTCATCCATTGTGTGAAGGCACCTGTATCTGCACAAATGCGCCTAGGAAGATTGTATGCATGCATCCAGGGTCAAACTCACACAGATCTACTCCAAAACCCTAGACAGTCTCTTCCATTTACTGAGCATGCATCTGGGACTGCCTAGATGCTTCCTTGACCTCTCTGTGTGAGTGTTTGAATACTAACATTGTCTGATCTAACTCTAAGGCCCTAGACACTCCCTTCATGCCTCTATGTGAGCATCTGAGACTTTTTGGACTCTCACTTAGCTGCTCAGTGCATGCATTCGGGGACAGAAAATCTTAGTTATGTTCATGTGTTCGATAACAAGAAACCCTAGATCCATGAGAGCTTCTCCCCTGTGATTTTGAACGCTTGTGCGAACTTCATCCATTAGAACTATGCGAACCAAGATAGAAGAGAAGAGTAGAATATGGCTTGATGAATGTGTGGAAATTAGCTTGAGGTCTCTTCTATCTAAAGGCTTCCATGAGGGTCCACTTGGGGTTGAGGCTGACCTAACCAATTTCAGATGCGCTTAAGGCCAACCCATTCCATTATACATGAGTGAATAAAATAATTCAAAATCAACTTCCTCTTGTACAAATAGGGTGATATTTAGGTTGATTTTGGTCTTCTAGAAAAGAGGAATTTAATGCAATCATCATCGTAGTGATCTAAGCTATCCAAGGTAGAATTTGACCATAGTTGAAAAAAATAAGTTCTAATACCACTGTGGAACATGCCCTTCTACGGCTTTGTTTAATCTCAAGTTGTAATAGGTGTTACTTATTATTTGAACCAACCTCCATAGTCTATTATGAAGATGGGGTCACAAAACCAAATTCTTCCATTATGTTAAAACAATAAATTAATGCCACCATTGCATTTAGTTCATCAAGAGATTTCCAACAATATAAAATTTATCTCAATCCAATTGCTCAATTTAAAGTTATGCCCTTCTGAAGTTTTACCAATCACGATATGCCACCTCGGCATTGGGCTACAACATTGCACCCATGTGGTAACTCCATGTGTTCCACATGGTACTGCCACAACATCCTAATGAAAATCCTTGACCCTATCATCTCTTACATAGCAAACCCTCCCCGTGATCACTACCACGTTGTCTTGGATGAAAAACCCATAGGGCCTTCTCCTTATATTTTGTAGGCATTCCTCGTTATGATAATTTTGGGTCAATATCGCCTCTCCCCATCCTACTGATGATCCTATGTATGTGAATAATAATGAGGTTATTAGTGGTAAGTGGTAGACAGTCACACGTGGACCCCACGTTCCCTGATAGGTCAGCGAAAAGGGCCCAGTGGGGCAAGTCCATTTTCTACTACCTAGTCATTTACCCTCACAATGCTCTAAAATAAAAGTGGCATTAGGTGATAATTGATGTGTGGTGAAAACCATCTATTCCATTGCTCATCCAACCTCAACTAGAGTGTACACTTTGTTCATATCCAATCCACATCGGGCACACATTTAGTTCACTTTCAATGCCGATCCTAAACACATCTGGTGCACACATCTAGTGCATGTCCGGTGTACATTTGAACATAGTTACAATTTGCTAAATATCTTAAGACTTGGGATATTGGCCCAAACACCCAAATTTTTACATGAGATAATCAAGGCCTAAACCTTGGCCTCCATTAGTGAAATGAGCCTAATGGTCAATTCTCAGGGGTTTGATATGCATTGTCTCACTATGGTGGTTTATGAGTGAATCATTTAGATTTTTCCTTTAAGAAAACAACTACTAAGTAAATTGTTTAAAAAGTTACAACATCCATCCAATTTCATGGTTTATAAGCCTACCATTACAACCATATAAACACTCATCTACTAGCATATACTTAACTAATAATCCATAGACATAGTAGTAGCTCCATGGTGCTACAAGCCAGTGGAACTTAACATTCAAGATAGCTAATAGCAGGTGTAATAACAATATTCCTCACCCATATATGAATAGACATAACCATAGAAACATTCGTCATTAGAACGAGGCCATCATTTCCTAAAGCTCAATACACATAATTTTTATACTTATCTAAATGAGTTGAATTGGATAGCAACTGAAGGATGGACTTCGACTCGCCACCCAACTATAGGTCAGCTACATTATGGCCTCTCTTGTAGCTAACCATCCCTTGGCCAGATCTAGAGTCTAAGGGGCGAGGGGGGTATAGGCTTTAAAAATTTCACACTACGAATTTACAAAACCTTTAGGGTGAGGATTCACTATTCAAGTGGTTTATCAATTGTTCTCAAGAAGCACCAAAAAGACCCTTCACCCCTTTGCTTCCAAAAAAATAACGCAAGCTTCACCCAAGGTTCAACTATGGTTTTGCATATAATTATACAAGATTGAATCCACCATATAGGTGGTTGTTAGCTAGATATTCAAGGAAATCACTACATGAGTTTGTAGCCCATTATTTAGGTGGTTTATCATATTACTTAGCAAGCACTAAGTGGTTTATTAGGTTTCCAAGAAAGCACTTATTGGTTTATCATTTATTTCAACAAACAACAAAGTGGCTCAGGTTACCTACCGATTGCTTTATCATCCTTCCAACAAGCACCCGAGTGATTTATTAGACCATTCAACAAGCACTATATAGTTTCAAAAATTATCCAGTAAAAACTTAAATATTTATTAGCTTACTGACCAAAAACTAAGTGGTTCAATTCCCCATTGAGCCTCCCACTAGCCATATAGGCTTAGACATACACAGTCCAGTCCAAGTCATTGTTCTCCACAAATTATCCTCTGTCTTTTGTATGTCTTCCTTGAATCCATCCATGTTGTTCTATGTTGCTTCTTTCCAGTCATATCTTCTCTACTTTGCTTTTGATCCTAAACCAAACACTCGATCCCCCAGTTCTCTCAAATGTTGACCTTCTTCTCCTCACCCCAAGCTAGCCTCCCTCAATCCTCAAGGATGATGGGCGTTGTCATTTTGCTCTTTGTGCCCACTCCATACTTTTATTAATTGTCAACATAGGTAACTCGAGTTAGGGTGGTTGAATGATATATTGAATTGGCATCTAGGAAGGAAAATGGAGTTTGTGTTGATAGCTAGGGTTTCCTACTTCATTCTTTTCTCATCCGTCATTGTGGTTTATGAGCATGTTTTACGATGTGTGGAAGTACCATGGTTTGGCGTTGTAGTCACCAGTATTTTCTTGGGCATTGCCAAACAGACTTTCAAGTTTTTAGACATGGTGGATAGGTTTCTTCTCTCCAACTGTTCATTACTAGTCTCAACAAATAGGGAATGAATTTGTAGTGTTGCCTCTTATCAATAATGGTTTTTTTTGCAAGAAATAACATGTTTCAAAGATATTTTATGGGAGACAAAATTTATTCAATGTTTTTCTTTTGGTTTTCCTTGAGGAAGATGTGTAGAGTGAGCCTAATAGGGTTGCAATTTGTTTTTCCCTTCTGCTATGTTCCAGAGTCCCCTTCATGCTCAACATTCGGGGTGCCAAGGCTAGTCATCGCTCGCCTATATATGCACAAAAGGGAGTTATTCCCACCAATAATTGTCAAATGCTCCATCTTTTCTTAGCCGAATGAATCATTGGAAGAGTGGGAACCAGTTTTTTCTAGATTTTCATAAATAGTGTCATGGTAAATCATCCATTTTTCTCGATAATAAGCTCACATTCTATAAATATTCTAAAATATATTATAAGAATGAATGGGGCATCCCTGTAACCATTCAACGTATGATATATGAAGGAAATTCATTCGATGACTCTTTATAAAATAAAGATCATTGCATCATATGAAACTCAACCATAGTTTTGAACTTGAGGCTGTGTGGATGAGCTCTAGGATTTAGGACACAAAATGGAATAGTTTCCTACAAGGATGAATTGGAAAGAAAGGCTTCCTTCAGTTTTGAACAAACCCTAAAAAATCTAGGATCTCGGATCCTAAACATTCGAAGACCCTACATTGTAGAGTGAATGGAACAAGTACAAACCTTGGAAGTAAACATATAGGTAAACTCTCTCTTTTTCCCCATCAAATATAATGGTATTATTTGTAATTTTAATGTTTTTTGGCCCAAAATTAAAGCATTATTCGAGTGGATTTTTTTTCTTGGATTCTAAACCGGGATATCTATTTATGTTCCAAAGGCTTCTTCATTGTTCAATTTGATACACAAAGCGACCTAGAGTTTGTCCTGAATGAAGGGCCATGGTTTTGGGTACTACTAGGCTCTTCATTATGCCATTGTTCTCAACATTTTATGCTAGAAATACGTTGGTCCCTATAATTCTGATATGGGTGAGACTTCCAAATATCCCTCTTCCTTTCTGGCACCATAAGGTCCTAGAGGACATTGCAAACATTCTTGGAAAATTCAATAAAACAGATCTAGAAAGAATAGAGAAAGGCCTATTTACTTTTGACATAATTTATGTAGAAATAAACCTTAGGAAATATCTACCTCAAAATATTCAAGTGAAACAAAAAAACTTCCAGTGGACCCAAGTTTTAGATTACGAGAATACAAAGTTTAGATGTGGAACATGCTTCCAAATAGGACACTTGCATAACACATTCCCACAAGACAAAAATAATCCAAAAAGGAAGAAATGGAAAGCCCATAAGCCAAAAGAAAGGCAATTTACAGATCCACGCCTCTAAGAAGAAGAAGAAAAGAAATCACGAAGAGTCAACTAGTCCAAGTAGAAGTGGATGCTTAGGCTCAACATGACAGCCAAGCAAAAGGGGAATTTGTAGCTCATATCCAAATTAAAACTTTAATTCAGAAGGATATTGATTTAGTTGAGATCTAGGCATATTATGGGTTGGGGGGCACCAAAAGAGCACATATATCTAAGGGTTTAGATTCAAACAAATAAACCTCAACAAAGGCATCTAGAAGTGGGTTGGTAATGGTTTTTGTTGAACCAAACATTGATCGATGGCAGAAAGTGCAAAAAAAGAAAGGAAAAAAAGAGAAGTTAAGTGATTTCTTTTGCACTTAATTGTGATTTTTTCTTGATGTAAGTTTTTTAATAGTTTTTCTTAATCAGATAATTGTTGAGAGGTGAATTTCTCTAATTTTTTTATCATATGAAAAATGTAATTTTGTTCCTTCATTCATTATGAATAATCTTACAGGTGTTTTTCTATGGAAAAAAGAAAAACTCAAGTCAGGGTGATTGTCGTGGGTTTAATGTGTTGTGTGTGGTTATGTCCTAGCCCTTCTTAAGCCCTTCCTCCTTCTTAACTCCTAATCAATGCCCCCTCAATTCCTCTAATCAAATAATTCTTTACACAATTTCACATAAGTTTACATAGTGGCATTTACATACATGGAGTTTAGCAAAACAAGGGTTTACAAAATTTATGGTTGAATCAAAGTTCATAATTATGCAAGTTAATGATTTGTTAAATTCTTTGCATTAATTTATTAAAATTGTAAACATATTTCGAATGAATATTTGGGAATTTTATGTTAAAAAGACATCACATTATATTGGCCCCCAAAGATTGTTGTGATATATCCCATGCAAAAGGAGAAAGAACATACTAAATAGAATTGATGAATTTTCTCCTCAGTCAATCTACTTCTAAATTTAGTTATTTGATTTAAAGGATAGGGAAATAGTATTTTTTCCATGTTCGACAATTTCCTTTCTATAAAGATGGAATCTCTTCACTAGGGACTTTTGGTCCTTGTAGAGTAAAAATCTCTTCAACATTATAGCAACTTATATTGAGAGGACAACTCCTAAGCAATGCCAAATGGCACTCCAAGGAGAATGTAGAGGAATTTTTTCCTCACCTCCTTCATTAAAACATAATAAGGACCAAAAAGCCTTTCCAAATGTGGAGATATGATTTAAGATAGATCCTTAAATTGTTTTTCTTCTACTATGGTTTTTTCTAGGTGGAAAAATTAGAGTTATGAGCCTACAGAGTCCATTTTATCGGTAGATCTCACTTTGGTGGTTTGGTTTTGAAAAAATTTCAAATCCTAATTGAGCCTTTAAATTGTCACTTTTGATGTCAAAACTTTGTGAACAAATTTCATAATACCTTAACAATATTGAATCTATTAAGAGATTTCCAACTAGATAAACATAAACTCACTTAGAATTGGTATGAGGAAGGTTTCTCCTACAAGTTGACCTATCATGCTAACTACTATGATACCAAGTGGATTCCATGTTGACTTTGAAGAAGATTCTCAAGGGTCTAAAACCCTAACCCTAATCAAGAGTTGAGGTTGAAAAAGCCTGAACCCTAACCCTCGACATCTATCATATAGCAGGCCATATCAAATATTTGGTCATTAGAATAGGAAGGGGTTTAATTCTTATTGTATTAAATATTGTTCCAAAAAGTGGCATTTTAAAGAAAAACTTAGGAATTAGAATGCCTTTTAGCATTCACATAGGCCACAATGTCCATAGCAATTCCATAGTGAGTGTTCCTTCTTTTTATTTCATATCTAAGAAGAAAAGAGACTTCACCTTCAAGATGAGTTTTCCTATCTTGAGTTTTATTAGGATACCTCTTGTGTTTATTTTATGAATGGTAGGTTATTTTCCTAGTTTCATTCATTTCAGTATCTTATACATTAATGTAGTAACATTTATATGAAATTTAAAGTAAAGTATATGCATAATAAGAAATAATTTGTTATAAATAATCATTTCAATGAAATATTCATAATACTTGATAAATTAATATGATAAACAATAACATGTAAATTAAATATGAGACATATGTATATACTTGGAAAATATTAGTACTGGCATCCTAACCATAGAAAGAATAAACAATATTATTATTTTTAAATGGTTTATAAATTAAGAAAACATATATAAATTTATTTAAACTTATTTATAAGTATATTAACATTAATTTTGGAATTAAAAATGAAATTGGAAAATTTTACTTAAGATACCATAAACTCTGGTTGTTATATCACTCATATGAGTAAAACCAAAATATAATATAATAATAATAATTTAATTTTAAAGTATCAAATAAATATTAAATTAATATGTAAAACTTTTTTGCTCTGAATATATAAGCATTAAATTCTTAAGATTTACTCTATCTTTTCTAAATTTAACTTAAAAATTTATAAAAATAAACCTACCCTACCCCTTCCCTTCAGAAATAATCCACTACAAAAAAACACATTTCAAACCTACATCAACCAGAATAGAGAATAGTAGCTCGGTCACATTTTGAACGAGAAAATTTTTGAAACTACCAAACTCGTATCTTAAATCCAAAAGCTACAAAAGTTTAATATCGTAAGCAACAAAAAGAGGGCAAATTGTCATGGTTTCAGTGCAGTGTTAACTAAGAATGCCAAAGTGGTGTTTTTTTTCTATGTTTGGCGCACTGCTTTCCGAATCGAGACTAGGAATTCCTAGCATGCAAGTAATCATTTTCTTTCTTTATAGAAAAATACAGGAGGCAAATAAGAGAACTGAATAAATCGCTCTTTTTTCTTTTTAAATCGAAATTCAACCAATAATGTCAGAAGCTCTGGTTACACGTTAATTTAATATTATCAGCAGTATAAAACGATAACAGTCCGAAGGAACTACAGTAATAATAATCCTGTTCAACTAATCCTAATAATGATGCTGTTCAACTAGCATACCTCTTTTGTCACGAAAGCAGCACTCAAGAGAAATTCCACATTATTTTTTTCCGAGCAAACCCAAATCTACCAAGTCGAGGCTCCCATAACATTGAAATTTTGCATTGGAATTAACAGCAGAAGGTTGAAATAATAATATATCTATTTTTAAATATATTTAATTAAACGTCAGGGATTCAAATTTTAATAAATATTATTTTATTTTTTATAATAATAAAGATTATTTTCCAAAGTGTAATGAATTTGTATGATTATTTTTTAAGTAGTGAGAAAACTAATTATAATTGAGTTGTCAAAGTAATATTGAGGACAATCATATTTGGCTACTATAAAGATAACTATCTTTCACTATTATCAGTGAATGCGAGACAGACTCATCACCTTTATTCAAGGAAAACTAGACCACCTGGAATGACTTGCTGATGGTTCTTAAGGAGCAGGTTTTAACTCTTCCAATGGTCTTGGACAATTAACATGTTTCCTTAAATTCAAGGAAAATGATAAGTGAAGACAACCATCTTTAGCTACATCCATGAATGCACACTGACTCATCACCTTTATTAGTCCCTGCCTTTAGCAGGACTATAGCGATCGATTGATCGTTGACCCTGCATTAATTCATCTTTTGCTCAATTTTTTTTCCGCCTATATGTATTTTAACCAAAATTTAACGATGACAATGTCATTCACTAAAATTTTAACCAAGTTTTTGTTTGAAAAATATTCTACCTCTTATTATGGCCTTCATGTGGCCCGATACTGAAATATTGTGGTAACGTTTTTATATAAAAAGTTTTCTCGCACCCTGCATTTTAATTACAAAGTTTGTTTATATCCAAAAAATATTATCTTGCACTTCATTTTATATCCAAATTTCGGGCAGCAGTGATTTTTTCGTGCCTTCATTTTATCCAAAGTTGTTCTATGTCCGATGTGCTTATTCTCCGTGTCCTGCATGCAGTGTTGAAGTATGCAAAGGCATCCAAGAAATGCTTTCTCTGGAGGAGACAAGCAGCAGAGCAGCCGAGTAGAGGAGCAGAGCAGAGAGTGTCGACGAGCTAGTTTGAGGAGCAGAGTGCATCTTCCATCATTCACCATATGTTCACCATGGTTTTTCACGCACCATTTTTCATGGACACTGTCGATAAGGCTCCAAGGATAAATTGTCAAGGCTCGAAGGAGAAACGGTCAGGGCACCCTACCTTTGCTCAAGGGAAAAACACTATTTCAGCCGTATGCAAAAGCAAATTGTATGAGAAGTTTCAGAGCTGTGTTCAGAGATAAGCTCAGAAAAGTCATAGTGGTATGTCGACCCAAATATCTTTTCAATTAATTGAAACATTTATTTCCATTTCAAGTTTTCCATTGAACTGAAAAGATGTTGTTTGTTTCCTTTCCAAGACTGTAAATTTGGCATACATGCAGGAAATTCAAGTTGCAATGGGACCTTGTGGGTAGCTGAGGTATCCCTCATACCCTGAAAGTAACAACAAGGTAAATCAATTTTCTTTTTCCTGGACAACGAGAACTTAAAAGCTGCGATACAAATAGGTGAATCCAATATATTTCTCTGTCTGACCACCCTAAATTTACTGTAACCACCTAAACTTTTGGAATCTATTTGTCCAGTGCATGAAGGTTTCCTGAAAACCCTGTGCAGAAACTGTTGGGATTGAAATTTGATGGATACCCCTATGCGGTGTATTTGTCCTATTTTTTCAATAATCAATGCACCACTGCAAAATTTGGAAAAAATAAAAATATTAATAAAAACTAAAATAAGAAATATAATAAATAAAAAAACTTGTAAACATGTAGAGGCAATGCATGCAACCACAGTTGTCTCAAACTTTTTCTTAGCTGCTTGTTTGCATTACACGCTACATGTAGTTTTTGTTGCCTAGTTGGTTTCACCATGGCGATGTTTCTACCTGCAAATAGAATTGATTTTCCTGTGCACCTCCATTGTTTTTTTTTCATGGCTTTTTCTTGCCTGGTCAAATCTATTATGCCTGACGTAGTCAAAGATTTCTTCAGCTGCAAGGAATGAATTAGGGTTCACCCTGCACGAATATGTCCATGGCCATTTACTCAATTCTGTCTTTGCTCTCGAAAAATGAGAGGGTTTTGAAAATCATTATTATTGTATAGAATAAAATAAAATCATTATTATTGCATAGAATTAGAATAGGAATGCACTTGCTCATGACCAAAAAAAAATATACCGTTGATAGCATAATATATACACTGCGAATTACAGAAAAATATCATGAAATTTAACCAAGACAAAATTTAAAATCTTAGGGAAAATTAAATGCATGTCATTAAAACGTAATCTCAGAGAAAACAAAATGTAGATTTATGAAGTTAAAAACATGGAATTGAAAACTACGTCTGGAGAGCAACAAAGACTTGATAATGGAAAAGAAAACACCTTTGGCTCTAGCATTCGTACTGGACATTGTTGGGGAAACAAGCGCTTCACTCATGGTCAATCCTTCACTCATGTTCAATCGGTCAATCCTTAGGAAAGCGCTAAAGTGGTATTGCTAGCCATTTGAAAAAATAATTGCTGATTCGATGCCCCAACCCTGTCTTCACAAGGCCTCATACAGAGGAAATAAATGACAAACAACCAAATGACCTCATTCTTCAAGGTGTTGAATGCAGTAAAAAATATGAAGGCCTGAGTTATAACTGTGATGGTAATTCCAAGGAATTCCCACACCCCCATCCACACAAAGCTAAGAACGACCCACAACACAGTAGAGATAAGAAAGCATAGCAATTTCCAGGCCAAAGGGATAAACTCAATCCGTTTAGAGACCAATGTCAGGCAATGAGAATGATAGATATGGATGCATAGGCTTTGTTCCTTGCCACTCAGATAGCAACGCAACAGTGGAATTGTAAATTAAAAAGTTTAATGAAAAATAATAAATTAAATTAAAAATAACCTAATAAAACAATAAAAGTTTTAGATTAAGTATTAGAGGGCTTGCATGTAGGCCAGGTGGATTCTTTGGCAACCCCCTGTTTTTATTCGGATAGCAACGCAACAATGGATTTGTAAATTAAAAAGTTTAATGAAAAATAATAAATTAAATTAAAAATAAAAATATAAAAATATTAAAATTGTAGATTAAGTATTAGTGGGCTTGCATGTAGGCCAAGTGGATTCTTTGGCAATCCCATGTTTATATTCACGGTTGATTGATGTCTCCCGACTGAGAGGAGTATAATGAGCAGCTAAGTTGACTAAGTGTCTGCCCAATTAGTTGACGAATACTATGCAATAGCCGATGGATGCCAGTGGAAAAGAATCGATGTAGCTGCTGCTTCTTGTCGGAAAATTTTAAAATGTCATGTGGTGTCTTTATAAAGGACATATATAAATGCTCGTGCAAATAATTTGGGCACTGCTTATACCAAATATTTTACTTGAGAAATGTTGACATGAAGGAATTGGTTGAGCTTGAGATGGATCATAACAGGGAGAACAAAAATGGAAAAGAAGACTTTAATTTGGGCATGTGTCCTTGTGGTCTACTTCTCCTAATTTCCAGTTATAGAGAATGGAAACCATTATGAGATGGTAATGTTATTTCATCTTCTCTTTTCAAGGGACTGATCTTGCTTTTCTTCAAGCAATCCAACTATCCCCAAAAGATAGTCATGATTATGTTGGTATGTGTATGTACAGTAGCAATTAGTAGATTTCATATTTGTACCACTGTCTTGATTTTCTGTTCAATGTGTGTTTATTACCAGTTATGCTTTATATTATGAGATGCGGACTATTGATATCTATATAATTGGCATCCTTGTCTGTTGAAGTAACTCTGGGGAATACTCCCAAAATATTAGAGGTTGCAGGCATTTTCATATATCTGGCACCATGCGGAAGTCAATTATAGTGTAGAATATTTTATTTCCAGGGAAGAAAATTTAACATCTATAATTGTATGAGATATAACCATTTTACAGTTATAACCACTCAATACAACTTTTGCCTCGTAGATCAAGTAGAAATTTAAGAGCTCTACCACTTAATACAACTTTTGCCTGGAAGATAAAGCATAAATTTAAGAGCTCTGCCAAGAACCTTCTGTGTTAGGATGCCATGATTATCTAAAGGGAGTTGTTTGTTATGTTATGTTACTCTGCGTATCAGCAGGAACCTGTGGATATTGTCCGAAGGAAAATATGGAGCTAACACGCATTTTTCTGAACATCTTTTTCTCTTGATTTTGCAAGCAGTGCATGCAGGTGCGTACTTTATTCGTGCAATGGAATCATACTTTATTCGTGCAGTGGAATCAGTGGCGTAGCTCATCTTTGGAAAATGGAAATCGGTTGTATGAGCACCTGTTCTCATCAGTTTTTCTATTATCATGAGCATTATATTACGGGATAATCCATTTAAACCTGTGTAAGAACAACGAAGTTTATTATAATTATTGAAATGTATAATTTTATAGATTTTAATTATATATATATATA
>APFE030387992.1:129559-152456 GCA_000404065.3 Pinus taeda
TAAAACCATATAACGTTCAGAACACAACACCTTTCATAGATTGACCTTTCCTTAAAAATTTTTAGAGAATATTTTGACCAGATTAATAATTTTATGACTGACGTTTGCAGCATTAGAGTTACATTTTAATTTAGGTTCTTATGTGCCGCATTAATGCTAAGTCATCGTCATCTTTGTGACCATTGATATCTAATTGGGTTAAAAATTAAGTTGCTTCGATAGAAGATCTTGTATACCACAAGCTCCCTTTCCTTCTCTTCTTACTGTCAGCCCAAATGATATTGATGGATCACCCAGTTTTTTTTCTCGGCTTTCTTGGGCTTCCCAAAATCAGTGTACAGTACTGAAAAAAATTAAATTGCAGCCCTTTTGCTTGCCATTAACCAGCATTGGTCTCGTTTGAACAGTCTTGTGGCATCTTGTTTCGCCTTCGCTGCTCTCATCGTGGGTTGTTTGTATATTTCTCCTTTCTAACAAGCATCTCGTTTTAACAGCCTTGTGGCATCTTGTTTCGCCTTCGCTTCTCTCATCGTGGGTTGTTTGTATATTTCTCCTTTCTAACAAGCATCTCGTTCTGAGCATGAACTCATATAATTTTATGGGCTAATATTTTGTGCTCTCCTCCATTATTTTGAACAGAGCTGATAGCAGCTGAGATGGCTGGGTATGGAGGTTTAAAGGGTTAGCTCAATATTATTGAGCATTTCATTAATTAGAATTAGTAAATTAGACAATCAAATTTATCAAGAGTCCGCAGAATGCCATCCACATCTTTTGAATTTTCCTGAATAGGTTTTCTATGAAGCAAAAACAATTAGCTGAAAAGAGTTTATAAGAAATATCGTCCACCAATATCCAAAAGCATCCTTGGATTTTCAAAAAGTTTACAAAAATGCCATTCACCTATACCAAAAGTATCGCTTGGATTTTCAAATAATTTACGGCAATGTCATTCACCAATATTCAAAAGCATCCTTTGGATTTTCAAAAATGTTACAAAAATTCTATTCGCCAATACTCAAAAGCATCCTTCTAATCTTTTTGATATCTTTTCGTTAGAGGAAAAGCAACTAGCTGAAACGAGTACCAAATAAATGAGATTAGTGGAGCATGTAAGTCCAATTTTTTAAAACCCACCATGGTAAACCAACCACCATGAGGTTGGAGCATGCAAATCCAACTTTGGAAAACCCAAATTGCAATCCGCCCTCTAAATGGTCACTATTCCATGGCCAAAACAAAACACCAGATGTGGAAATTTTAATTGTTTATGAGGATGTAGGATTTTTTACTCGAAAATATCTTCGATTTCTCTAAATGTCATATTTGAAAATACACAATCTTCTTAATTTCTAGATTCCAAATATTACACCCTTTAGACTTTCTTTATATCCACTAAATATACAATTTTCAATTTTATTATCCAACTTACGCTTATTCTCATTTGCAATGTGTATATAAACATCACACCTAAATACACTCGGTTTCTTACCAACCCATACCTCATATAGATTCTTTTCATGGAACACTAAGGAGGGTGATATAATCACCAAACATGCAATACCCACTACCTTTGCCCAAAAATTCTATTGTAATATACACTACTTAATGATGCAAGAGCACCCAGCAACAAAGCCAGCAAATGTGGACCAGAAGATCAGAATAGAGAAAAGCCTGTTTTAAAGCAGAAAAAGCGAATTTAAAGCGGATAATTTAAGGCAGATAAGATGGATACAGCCATGTAAGCTTTTTGGAGAGCTTTCATTGTGGAGAAAAATCAGTAGAGGATCTGATCATCCTTCTTAATGCATCTTATATAAATGTAATGTGATGGGGGTGAGAGGTATCTTATTTTTGTGAGGAAATTTGTGGGTGAAAAAATGTAGTCAAGCGTGACCTCGATTCTAAGGCTGAAATGCCTTTATTTATATTATAATATATGTGTTTTGTGTTAATGGCCTGTCTGTATTTATGTGTGTTTTGATTCCATTCTTATTATGGTTGAATACAATATATATATGCGCCTTTTATTGTGATGATTTGTCTGACGGCGGAGATTTTGATATGCTGTT
The DNA here is from genome assembly GCA_000404065.3 of Pinus taeda. Classification (NCBI taxonomy): domain Eukaryota; kingdom Viridiplantae; phylum Streptophyta; class Pinopsida; order Pinales; family Pinaceae; genus Pinus; species Pinus taeda. The sequence goes on from APFE030387992.1 coordinate 131,632, forward strand.
ATATCTATAAAATCTGTGTGTGAATACCTTAATATAGCTGTTCACAATCAATGAGTGCGCAATTGATATGCAAGACTTTTTATTATATTTCTGTGCGGCCACATATAGAATTGTTTGGTATTGTTAATCCACGGGACTGTATGTGTGTATAATAATTGCTCTATGATTATATGGACAGCACATTGATTTGGACAGCGTATAATAATTGCTCTGGAACCCTTGAGCGAGGTATGGCTGTGGATTAATTCGTATTTTTTCAATTGACGGATTCCATACGATTATTACAGGTTTATAAGGAGAAGAGGAGGTTAGATAAGGGCGCCTTTTGGCACAACTGTTGATGCGATTCATGTGGTTGAAGACCCGCGTATTCACCGTGTGTTTATAAGGCCAACTGTATTTATTTTAATTTCATATTTGTATGCCTCAATGATGATGATCCTTACGTACGGCTGAAACGAACATATTTGTCTATGTTCTTCTCTTATTAGCAATATTTGGCTGGAGAATGAAGATTCACGTTTTAAAAGTTAAAACGTTTCCGTAAACCACAGGCCAGGATTGATTTTTTAATGGAATTGGGATTTTGGGCAACCCCCAAAAACTCAGTTTTCATCACTTAACACGTTCCTCACTTTTTCCATTAGTGTCATGTTGATCCTTTCCACAACCCCATTCTATTGAGGTGTGCATGGTGTAGTCATGTTCCTTGCTATATTCAATTACTTACAAAATTCCTGAAACTCATTCCCTTAAAATTCCCCACCATTGTTTATCCTCAACACCTTAATTTTATTCTCTATTTGATTTTCCATAAGATCCTTAAACTCTTTAAATATATCAAAGAGCATATTTTTTCCTAAGGGAATAAATCTATATATTCCTCAAGAGGTCATATATAAATAAGACATGGTACAAATATTTACCTAGTGATGGGACTGATACAGGTCCAAACAAATTATCATGCACCAACTGTAATATACACTCTATCATCATAGCACCAAAGGAGAATCTTACTTGATTTTGCTTCCCATATAAACAATGTTCACAAAAATCAAATTATTAAAATAAATTATATATTCATTCAATCATACCTATTTTGTAGTACTTGAAGTTCATTCTCTCTAATATGTCCCAATTTCTTATACCAAAGTGTAGTCTTTCCTTAAGAGACTCTATTATTTTTTCCTTCTTTAGTTCCACTCTCAAGAAACATGGTATTGTTGCACTTGTAACTAATAAATCATCATAGGTTTATAAAGAGTTCCAATCCAAATGTTCCTCATCAATACCATTTCTCCTCAAACCATCCTATAGGTTTCCTTTTCAAACATTTTTTTCAAATCTACATTGCTCATTTTTCGTACAAAAATCAAACTTTTGGCCAATCTTTGGATGTGCAATACACCATTAAGAGACTCTAGGATTTTTTCCCTCTTCAACTCCATTGTAAAGAAGAATGGAATTGTTACACCTATCACTAATAGAGCATTCTAGTAGATTATAAAGACTTCCAATCCAAACTTCCCCCATAAATATCATTGCTCCTCAAACCATCCTATAGGTTTCCTTTTCAAATATGTTTTTTTACATATGCATCACTCATTTTTCTTACAAAAAACAAACTTTTGGGAAATCTTGGGATGTGCAGTACACCAAAGAGTATTCTAATCCTTCCATTCATGAACTTAAAATTGACTTTTCCTCATCTTATGGTTCTGGCTATTGAGTCATCTCGTAAGAAAACATCAAAACCATCATATTTTTCATGCTCACAAAACCACTCCCTATGAGGATTCATATGAAAAGATGCACCTCAATCAACCAACCACACCTCATGCTCTACATTTGTGATTGACGAATCTAAGTACACATCCCCTCCTTCATTTGAGGAGGTTTTTTTCCTCTCTAGAAAGAGCGTCATAAAATACGTTCCATTTCTCAACAATTTTTTATTTATAATGTTTCTTTTCCACATATTTAGCATAACTTTACAAATTATCATAGATTTTTAGATATTCTTATAGATTTATATTTCCCACTTGATGAATCAATTTTATTTCCCTCTTGGGAGCATCCTCATATAAATAAGGCATTTGCATTTTTACTTTCCATGTTTCTTTTTGTCTCATCTCCTCTTATAACTAGGATGACACTATTTCACCAAAACTTGAAGTAATTGCATTACTAGCTATGAAAGCAAGAAAAATATCCCACGATTTTGATAAAGAACACAACAAACTAATAATCTTATCTTCATATAAAATATTAATGTTAACAAATAATATTTGACTTGCCACAATATTGAAGAAATTCATATGCTCTATCACCAAGTTTCCATCCTTTACCCTCAAGTTATACAACCTTTGCAAGAACAATTTGTTCATTCGATACAAATAGATACATCTCTCGTCACTTGCTTCACAATTCCTTTAATGTAGCTTCTCTTAAAACATCCAGTAATAATGAACTTGAGAGACAACCATATTGTGCTCTTTCCCTTCCAATGCAACATGGTTGAGTCTTCTATCAACATCCCCGTAAATGTTGTACCGAGATCCGTGGAGATCCATTGATATTCCTCAACCACAATATATTATATTTTTAGTTCCATAGCTCAAAACATTACTCATTTAATTTCTTGATCTCTATCTTTGAACTGCTTACCATTTCCTTTCACCACATGAGTCAATACCACAGATCCCCAACTGTAAAAACGTTTTCCATAGGATTGAGCTAAAACCCTTAGCCACAAATGCATTCTCTTGAATCCAAATTTTTATGGTACCAAATGTAGGTTTAAAACCCATATAGTTAATAACTACAAACATACCCATAATTAAAAAAAAAAAATGCAATGGCATACCAACACGCAATTTACATAGAGATTTTACCCTAGAAACCCCACTTAAAAAATTGAAAGTTTTTTCATTATAAATGTCTTTACAATTTTTTAATAGAATATAAAACTCAATCCATTAACCCTAAATTATAATAAAATTGTGTTCCCCCTAATCATAATTACATTACCATATACCTGAAAACTATGTGTCATGAAACCACAAAAAGTGAAAACCATATCGAGAAGAACCACCTAATAAAAACCTCTAACTGAAAACATATCAGTAAAAAACGTTGATGATTTTTACATAATGGGACCATTCAAGCCTTTTCACATGTGTTATGACCTCCCATGTGACTCCCCACCTCCCTTCCACCGCCACCATGCTCAACACAATCAATAATATATGGGGCCAATCGTCCAAATAATATAACACATACCCATTATGGCACACAGGACTTCGCTCTTGTTCATGTGTCAATTCATAAATCTATTATGATGCATTCTTACCATCCATTACTCCTCTAGAATTATACATTTTTTTTTCTCTGTAAAGACTTATTCTATTAAAGGGAAATAAAAATAATATTACAAGGAGGTCGAAACCTCAGATGAGAGCATCTACTTGCCTTCAGCTCATCAAAACTGTCCCAAGATTGGGAGAACTAGTTACAGGATGCCAAAAACCATACATGGGGTCATGAATATAGCGATAAAACCAGAAAGAGGATATGGGGTAACCCCCTATGAAGTTGTCGATACCAAAAAAAAAAGACAGAGAAGCTATCCAAATCTGCAGAACCATAGAACCAAAAAAAAAAAGGCACTACCATAACAATACAGCCAAAACAAAGTGACAAGGTGAACCAAAATAAAATGTTAGGGGAGCATGCAGGGAACCAGGAGGCTTCACATGACCGCGTCTTGGTTTGGATATTCCTCCACAATAGGGCATGCATCACCAAACTAGAACTCACCAGCCTTTGCCTCGTCATCAACACCGCTGCCACCTGGATGATCCGACGAATGACGGTTGCTGCTAGAACTACCTGCAATGTCAACCGAGACAGAGGCCCCATGGGAGTTGCCACCTGGTGGTTGAGCATCATCAGGAGCATTACCCTCGACATGCACATCACCGCGTTTGATTACGTTGCCTTTGTCTTCCATATTCTGCTTGCTGTCGTGGCCACCCTGAGAATGCTCCCCGAGGTGTGCGCTGTAACATTAGGCTGAACCTCTTCCTCCAAGAAGATGATGGTAATGTTGGCTAAGATAATAGGCTTGTTGAGGCTACTTTGAAACTTAAAATGGGTGGTCTAGAAAGTATTATAAGGGAAAGGTTTGCAGGCAATGCTGGGCTGAGGAAAATTTGCTTGAGATGAGGGCAAGGAAGCAGGAGCTAGAGGCATATTAGCCAAATGAGCAATCTGAGAATACCCACGACCACCATGACTTCCACCATAATGGCTTTGTATGCGATGGCGTACCATGGTCAGGATGCGAAGGGAGAACGTTGCAAAGCAGGTAACTGAGGATGGGATACGAGACAGCTTGAAGGAAAACTAAGCAAAACTCAGAAAACAGAGCTGGGCCTGAGAAAAGGAAAGCTTAATTCCTGCAACAATAGCCCCTGAGAGCCAAACTGGTTGCATCCGTTCTGCTGCAAAAATTCTTAGTCTGAAGCGAGCAATGGCAAGAAGGCGAGGAGTATATAATGGAGAGGAGAACCGAATGCACCATGAATAAAACCACAGGAGTCTTGTCTCTACTAGAGTGAACCATTAAGTCGAAATGCAGGCGGACCTGCTCTCGCCTTATGTGAGTCTGCATGAGCCGTGAATGAGCGTGGATTATTGTGCAATCCAGCCACGGTCAAGGCTGAATGTCGGTGCTGTTGAAAACCTCCATTAATAAGCATTTAATTCACTCGCATCCGGGTTCTAGAATCATACATTAAGCACATTAATCATATCATATTTAACCACTTTTCGGTTAGAGAGGTCAAGCTTGGTTAATCATTATGTTGTTATAGATTTTCACATTAATTTCCATAATCATTTCTTACATGAACAATAATATCCTAGTCTAAATTAGCATTTGACCATAGTTTTTCCTCCATATATCCTTGATCTCATATAAAATGGCCCAAAAATATAAAGAAAAACACAAAATGCATCACTGTGAGTGGGTTTCATGGATGTCAAGCCCTTATTTAATCTCAATCTCACTCCTAAACTGTATTAGCTTATTTTCCATCCTATAGAAGGAGGTCTATGAGTTGGGTAATAGTTAGAACCAATACCTACACATTAAAAGAATGAAAAATTGCCTCTGTATTCAATAAACCTTGGTTTAAAAAATAATAATGTGCCTCTCTAGTTTGTTTTTTTACATTCTCATCTTGTTGGGAACCCCTTGGTCCTATCGTATACTCCATCCATGGAATTTTGAGAATATTTTATATATGTTTTCTCCATAATGATTGATGGTTTTCAAATATTAAAAGTGATCTAGTACATTGGTCTAGAGTTGAAGGACTACAAACTTAGGTGATCCAGGTGGATATTGGTGGCCACCCACCTATTCCACTCATATCCCCACCATTGTATTTTTCTATTTTTCAGTTTCCGTAATTGTAGCACAGTTTAATATTTTTGGTAGTTTTTTGGATCCTGAACTTTAGAGCTGTTTTGAGGCCCTAAACGACATTTTTTTGGAAAACCACTGGCAAACAATATGAGACTTGAACTTAATATTTTCATTTTCAGCAGTTGTATTCCTCAGATAGATTTTTCTAACGAGGTGTTTTGTGCATTAAACAGAGATCATATGCCAAAGTTATGACCTTGGGAAGTTGATGTACCAACTTGCCCCAACAGGGCCCATAGTTTTGCGTTTCATCTCCTAGGGTTAGGTTTCTAGATGTTTATGGTTTTCCATTGTTTCTCAATAATAAATAAGCCTTCAAGCCTCATTGTAACACAATTCAGAGGCATGTAGCCACCACATCTCTTCTCAGAGATAAGCTACCATCATTCGAGCTAATTTATTTCCATTCTGTATGTAAGCATATTTCAGTTCTTTGATATTAATGAAATGAAGTTTCATTTCCACTACATCTTTGTGCATATGGTTAGATCTATAATTTGTTGTGTTCCTATTTAAATTTAGATCATCAGGTGAAGAACGTGATGCTTCATAAACCGAGGCACAATATTTACTTGTAATTATTATAATGAACCAATATATCTCTCTTCTTTCCCTCCCCTAATTGGATGTGCATATTTTCATTCAATCTATGATCAAATCAAAGTCCATAATTATTGAGGTTAATGATTTGTAGAATTATTTGCATTAAAATATTGAAATGCTAAAAGAATTTTGATTCAAGGTTTTGTTTTTTTTTTGTATAAAGATATCATACTAGGTTGGTACTAGATGATTGTTGTTATCTATCCTTTGCAGGTAGATAAAGGACAGACAAAATAGAATCCATGAATTTTCTCTTTAGTCAATCTACTAACTTTAATGATTTCGTTTAAGGGATAGGGAAAGAATATTTTATGCATGTTAGTAATCTTCCCATATATGATATAACCCCTTCAATATGGGCCTTTGCTCCTTGTAGAGTAAAAATATTTCAACACTCTCGCAAGTTATATTGGAAACACAACATGGTGCTCGAAGGAGACTCTAGAGGAATATTTTCCTCACTTTTTTCAACAAAATTTATTAGGGACCAAAAAGCCTCCTTAAATGAGGAGACAAGATTCAAAATATGTCCTTATATGATTTCTCTTTTATTTATGGTATTTTCTAGGTGGAAAAATTAGAGCTATGAGCTTACAGGGTCCATTTTATGATTTTTAAATTATCATGGATATTCCACTAGACAATTTTCACAATATATATAATAAAATATATTATAAAATCTAAAAGTCACGCTATGAGGTTTTATTTCTTCTTATATTTTTGGTTATGTTAATTACTATTTATTGTGTATTCATGAAAATTATAATTATCCATAATGTCAGGAACAACAAAATAAAACTCACAAAACATAATTTAAAGCAATATATAACCTAGGAAACCCTTTTAGGAGAAAACCTAGCTAAAAAGTGAGACTTCTTTGCTCTCTTTCTAAGAATGAAATGGATGAAAGTACAAATAAGTTAGGTCTATGGCCCATGGGCTCTTACAATGAAAAAATCCTCTTTGTTTTCTCTCCCTGTATCCACTTTTGGCTACTCTTCTCATCTATGGAATGAAATGCACTCGAATAGAATGGAACCCATTTCCTCCTATTGGTCAAGTTATAACATAGCCCAATATCCTACTAATGGTTAATTTTGACTTCTTCAACTCTTAACTAAAGTTAGAATATGACATTTTCTAGTCTTATTCATAATGAAAACTTCGTTAGCTTCTTCTGCATGAGTAATGGGGGCTTATGTGACACCCTCTCGAATTGTGGTGGTGAAAATAGAAAGGTCAACATTCAAGGAAATTGTATCAGTTTTTGATTGAGGAAATTATTATGCAGTTGAAAGGTATCTATGTGTAGATTAGCATAAGAAAGTGAAGAACTTAAAGGGAAAATTCTTACCCCAATTTTTTTTTGTATGTCTCAAATTCCTCTAAGAAGGTTTCTAGCCCTAATTTACTGAATTAGGTCCTACTAGTGAAAATGGTCTTTTGAGTTGATTCCTCCACTTTTTCCACTCCAAAAGATTCAAGATGGATGAAAAAAATATAATAATCTAATATGAATCACACCTCCCCATTTTGCAAGGCTTTTGGTCCCCAAAATATTTTATTGAATGAAATCATGAAATTTTTCCTCCACCTTCTCTCGGGTGTACCACTTAGCTTTTCCTGGAAGTTATCCCTTCAACCCAATATACCAAATGCCATGTTTCCCATGTCTTGTAGTCTTGGACCTATTCTACAAAATTGTATCCTTTGTAAACTATTCTTGAGCATTTGGTGTCAAATCCTCTATAGAAGGTAGTACCTAGTCCACTTCCTATTCTAGCATGGAAGGCTCATAGGGTTTCATATTATCTACATTCACCACTAAGTAAATGCACATTTATAGGGGTGGACTCAGTTATAGGCATTATCTGCCACCTTTTCCAGTGTCTCAAACTGACCATATCATAGATCCTTGATTTTCTTATGAGGACCTTGTAGCCTCTCCTTGTGCAAATATAACCATACTTTGTCTCCCACATTGAAGGACTTCTCTCTTTTTTGTTCATCATGCATGGCCTTACATTTTTCCTGTGAACTTTGTAGCATCTCCTATACCTATATATGGATTTATCTAATATTCTCACAAAACATTTCGACCCTTAAAGCATCCCTTATAGGATCCTCCCTCACTCCTCCTTCCTTCCCATATGCAGTATTTAAAGGTGAAGGTAGCAGATATCAAAAACAAGTTTCAAATGGGGAATTACCAATAGAAGTGTGGTATTGTTTGTTATAAGAGTGATGTGTATATACCATATTTTATTCCAAAGTCTTTGGATGCTTCTGACTGTAACCCCTCAAAAGTTGCACAGAATTCATGTTCTTTTGCCTACTAATTTGTCTATGGATGGAATGTTATAGACCTATTTAACTTTGTGTCCTCCTTCTACCACAATGTACTCCAAAAATCGTTTTGAAATATTGTGTCCCTATTTGAAATTATTCTCCTCGGTATTCCAAAGTGCACCCATACTTTTTCAAAGAACAAGTTCAATACTTATTTCCCACTAATGGTATTTTTATAATGCATTTGAACACACATTTTGTTGAACCTGTCAACTACCAATAACAGGTAGACATGTACCTTCATAGTTATTGGTGACCCTCTCAAAAATTCCATGGAATCACTTTCCCAAGGATGAGTGGGTACTAGCAAGGGATGAAACATAGCATGCATCATGTTACTAGGAATACCATTACAACAATTTAAAGCATGCATCCTCTTACAAACCTAGCTACTTGTTATTGCATCTTGGGCCAATACACATACCCCTATAAGTTGGGCATTGTCTTCCCTAAACCAAAGTCCCTACAACCATAGAGTTGATCCTATCTAACCAACTGAACTCACTCACCTTTAGGAAAACAAAACTTATCCAACTTGTAGAGTAACCCATTTTAGAGATGGTAACCAACGATATTGTCACCATCTTGCACATGACTCTAGATTCGCAACTACTAAAACAATTCCATGAAGTGCTCATCCTCTAAATATGTCTCTCTATATGAATAACACGTGAATGGCTCGAGGTGCATAAGAGTTAGCAAAGTTATTATATTTATGATGTGGGTGGTCTTAAAAGCATGTAAACCAACTTTCTTGTGCTTCCCTTCTAGTAATTAATCACTAAATGAGACTATTTTAAAACCCCCATCGACTTGCAATGCATGTTTTAGTATAGCTTACTCTGGGCCTGCATGTAGTGTAGTGGTTGGTAATATATGTGGATTATCATTTCCTTTCCCAACAAGTAATGTTTCCACTTCTTTACAACTCGTTGTATGACATAGAGCTCCTTGTCATATGTAGGATAATTGAGAGATTTCCCATGAAATGCTTCAGAATTTTAGCATACATGGCTTTCTCCATGCATCAAGACCACTCCCATATCATACCCACTCACACTTTTGTCCACCTTGAAGAGCTTCTACTAGTTTTGTGATTCTAGAACCAATCTTTGAGTGATCTTCTTCTTTAACTCCTCGAAGACCCTACGTTGATCCTTTATCCACTAGAAACTTTGTCCACTTACTATAATGGCATGGAGTTTTATTGCTACTACTGAAAACTAGGCTATGAATATCCTCAAGTAGTGAGTTTCCCCAAAGAAACTACTAACCTCAAAATAAATAGTCTGAATTGTCCACTTCATGATGGCCTCCATCTTGGTAGGGTTTATCTCTAGCTCTCCTCCACCTATCACATACCCTAGGTACACCAAATACTATTGTGAAAATTCACACAGCTTGAGATTTTCTAGTGAATTGTGCTTCTTTAATGTCTTTAGCACATGTGGCAACTGTGAGATTTTCTCCTCCCAAGTATCATTGTATACTATTATATCATTTAAATAGAAAATAACAAGTGAATGTATAAAATGGCATAATAATCATTCATTAAGCTCATAAATGTAGTCGGTGCATTGCATAGGTGAAATGACATGACCAACCACTCATACAAATATTTATTAGTTTTGAAGTTGGTCTTTTAGGTATCTTCTTATCTAACCCAAACTTGGTGATATTCTAACTTTAATTTTAGGTTGGTGAATCATTTGGCTTGTTATAAATGATCTAACATATCAATTATCATGGGTAGGGGGTACTTGTTCTTGAGTGTAATTTTTTTTAAACCCTATAATCAATACAAATCCAGCAAGCCTTATCATTTGGCATGATAATTACGGGTGACCCACATAGCTAGGCACTTGCTAAAATGGCACCTTGTTTCAATTGTTGTTGCATTTTTTTCTTCACCTCACTTGCTTCTGTAATGAACTTCCTATACAATGCAATGTTTAGCAATGTAGAGTCTGGAAATAGTTGGATCTCATGATCCACTTTCCTTTCAGGTGGTAGTCCTTTAGGCTCCTTGAACACTTCCCTATATGCCTATAAAAACTCTTCTAGATGACGTATCTATTTATTAATACACCCCTCCATGGATGAATTTATTCTCACTAACTCTTCTACAACCTAATTTACGCTCAAAAATAGTAAAACATGTTTCTTTCTAAAAATAATCAATTTCTTGGCTTGGTTGGTACTTACCAACAAAATTTTGGACATTACCTTGTGTGTGTTTATGGTGAAGGATTTTCCATTGTTCACAAGGAAGTATTGGTTGGATTTATGCATGAATATTGCATCCTAAATGTACATATAAGGGCTTCCAAACACCACTCCACATACATCAAGGAGAACTATATCTAGTTCATTCATCAGTAAAATAAAATCTAATAACAAATCTTATTTTACATTGTTTGGTTACCTTTATTTCTGCATCCTTATTTACCCATCCCAATGGATATGGGTTGGATGATTGTGAACATCCAATCCCAATTTGTTTTCTAGCTTTGTTGTAGTGAGATTCACTTGCGATATTGAATCAAACCTACTGGGAAGTTCGCATTGTTTGAATGGCTGGTGGCATCCTGTGTTTTGGAATTGATTTCAACCAATCTAGAATTGATGTCAAGCTCAGGGGGAGTCTTATGGTTTTTCTAGTCTTCAAGTAGAGAACCATCAAGTAGAAGGATATCCAAAGAAGCTATAATACCTTATAGCTATGATGGTTTTTTGGTCCAGACTTTGAAGGGATTTATACCTTAGGTTTTTTTCTCAGATGCTCCTGGAAGTTGCGTAGTCGGATAGGGCCTAGAAAGAGATTTTCAGTAGTATATTGAAGTCCACCAATGGCCTCCTAGATCAAAAGTTATTACCAATCAAGGTTAGGACACTAAAAGTCAAATTTTGTCAATTTAAACTGTTGGAGAACCTTTGGAGAAGTTAGTTTGGAATTGTTTCCAAACTTAATGATCAAATTGGCGAGAAAATTGGTGGAGGTGACCATTTAAATGATGGGCAGGTAGTTACGTAGATATTTCACCATGTGTTCCCTCTTATGCATTGGTGATATTGCATGGAATATTTCTGCTCAACTATTAACATGTAGGAGGGCTAGCACAAAGCGAGTTTGCCATATTGTCGTTCATATGATCAACAACAAAGATTAATTGCACTAGACCACACCCTAAAAACCACAAACAACATATAAAAGGGGCACAAACCATAAATGTTTTCTCTGACAGTTGGGCAGTTGAGGAGCATTTCTATTGGTTAGTGTGGAGTTCCCTTTACAAGCAAGCCCATAACGCTGACCCCATAATATTTCTTAAGGTGCAAAAAATGTTGGTCGAGATACAAGTGGTTGGACACATCGACATATATAATGCACAAAGTGGCAACCAATGAGAGTAGAGAAAAGCTAAAGACATGGATGAGACCCTTGCAAAAAGATTATCAAAGGAATTTGCCAAAAAATACAAGGTTTGGGACCCCTCTCTCTCTCCTCATGGCAGGTACATGGTAGCATTGTATTGGTTGGTGACGACGTTAGTACAGGAGACACATGTCATGCAAATTCAGGGTTTTTAGACACCGAAATGGGTCATTTATGGGTGACACATGGACCACTCTTGAAGTGACATATGGCATGTGTGACATCAATATGACGGCATCTAGCTGGCAAGACCTCAAAAGGCTTTGGTACGAGGCATAAAGGAACTGGTGGGCTGACTAGGTGTCAGGCTAACAAGGTAATTGTTAGAGACAAATCAACCTAGGAGGTAGTTGATTCCCTCGCATGGTTGTAGCAGGGAACCCACAAGACACATCATCCATACAAGTTTACCTAGAAAGGTCTGAGCGGTACAAAAAGAGAAGTTATGGGTTAACTAGACATCGGGTTCATGTGTAGTACAACTCACCCTGCCTACTTGTTTATTGGTTGATGTGAGCATCAGGTGGACCCATGGTAAAAATCATCCCTAGAGCATGATCCCAGAAGGTTTTTGAATGGTTGGAGAAAGGGAGTAGCAGGTTGATGAGGCATTAGGATAACATAATAGAGACGAGGATCAATGGGAATGAAGGCATACATCCCAACATAACATCTCATCCTAGAATGCCCATCCCATAGGAAAATAAGGGTGCACAAGTTATATAATGAGTATAAACGTACCGGGGGCAAAACGAAAGTGCCAAAACAAGGTTTTGTGCATATTTCTAACCAAAGGTGCAAAGGTTTAATGCATAACATTTATGTCATCGAGGCTATAGTTCAAATAAGTACTGAGGAACTTTTTTTGTAGTTAATTTACGCATTAATTGACTAAGAGTTGTTAGGATACTTGCAATAAAAACATAGTGGGCATTTGAATAAACAGATGTATGGGTTGGAAACTCTTTCGCACCATGGACCAAGATTTCACTTATGCCATATTTGGGGATTGCTACAGATCAAAGGAAAAATGCATGAAATGGGTTAGGAGTTAGATCTGCAAAGTAGTGACAGTGGAATAATTAGTGTTGATGACTAATAATGCGAAATTGTCTAGAACAAGACTATAAGATTACATGGACCACGATGTGTAGAATATTTTAATGAACCTAGTACAACCTAAACAAGACACACCAATTCTTGCTTGAATGACATGAAAAATTAAAAGAAAAGAATTCATAGGTGCTCATTCCTTAAATTAATAGAGTTTTGGTGGCCAAAAAATTGTGTAGAGCAGAGTGAGAATGTTTCCCATGCATATTTTGACGAATATTTAATTATCAGTCTGGAAAGACATTCCAGAGGTCAATCAGAGAATCAATTTAGATATAGAGTTATGTATCCATATATGTAATTTGTAATGTAGGCTATGATTGCTTATCATGGATGCATGCGAAAGCGTTGATTACAAAACAAGTATTCCACGTGTTGGGTACAAGATGAGCATTGTGATCACATTAATAAGAATGGAGAGCCTTGTTGTAGTGTGTAGTTTGACTAGGATTTGATTCTTAGTATGGAGAAACAGACAAGTTCACATTCTTGTGTTTAATGTAGTTAAAGTGGCTAGGCAATTCGATGTAACAACAAGATGGACAGCCATGATGAGTATGCTTTTGGACAGAGTATGAATGACAACAGAGACCACACTTTTCCCTTTGCAATTGAGGAACAAAACCAGGGATTGCATGTATGAAGATGTGTGATGCAACATTATTTTATAATGCGGGATTGTGAGTTGTGTGAAGTGTGTATGTGGTCTAAAGTTTATAGCTATATAGAGAAAGTGAGGGCAAAGAGCATAAATAAAAGCGCAACAAAGTATGTACTGCAAAGAAGGACTACAAAGTAGAGGGGAAGGTGTTGCATGGAATAGCTTACTAGTTTTTACATTTTTTGTGCATTTGTATAGGCATGTGTTTTTATTTTGAAAATTGTATCAAAAGTAGAGAAATTGGCTACAGAATGTTGTGGCTTGCATTCATAAGAGTTTTCAAGTATTGGCTTCCTATCTTAAATGGGGTTGGGGCCTCTTGTTAGTCGTTCTCACAAACAAATTGATATAATTAAGTAGGAGCTTAAATTACATTATAATAACAAAAATATTTTTGGTTTTCTCCCTTTGGGTTTCCACATAAAAAATATATGTGTCAATATGTTTATGTTGCTCAATTGATGGATTCTATGTTCATGTGAATGGTTTATATTGACGTACTCTATGTGTTGTATTAATAATTCTCACACGAGTTATTACCAAGATTGAAATGAAAGTAAGAATTGAGCCTAAAATTTAAAGACCTCACTAATTACTAATTCAGCCCCCCAAGTAATTCCTTATTCCAACAAAATTGAGCATCAATATTTTTCATCTTAACTTGTATCTATGGAAGAGTTTGGTCTTTCCATTTTATTCCTAATGCAGAACACTACTCAGATTCTTCTCCTTTTACATTGATGTATAAACGATCTTCTCATCCATATTTGATTTTATTTTAACTTGGTTTCTTGAATTGATCACCATGAGATTCTTCTTCTTAGTATCTTTCTCTTTTTTGTTTGAGTCGAGATTTGGGTGCAACTTTGAGCACTTATTTCTATGACCATCAATATTATAGTGGGTATAATTGTTGCTAGGATTTTTAAACTAGTGCCTTGCGGTGACTATATTTTTATCCTTTCCCCCTTTCCACTTCTTCTTCCCCTCCTTAGAAGAATCTTGGGGCTCCTTCTACTTTGACCAACTAGATTTCCCTTTCTTTTGGCCTATGTTCTCTAGGTATTATACATGTACACAAGCTTTGTCCATCGATCTAGGTTTGAACATCATCACTTCCTTCCACAAATGGTTGTGTAAATCCCCCAAAGACTTGAGGAGTAAATATAGGTTATTTAGGGAGATACCCAACGTTATGGCCTTGTTTATAAACTATGTGGTATACTCCTATATGCTCCACCCCTACTTTTCCTAAAATAATGCCATTAGATCCACTGGTCTTCTACAAACCTAATAGAGTAAAATTGTTACTTTATAAGGGTTTTAAAATCATCCCACTTAGTCATTAGAGGACCTCCCTCTAACATCAAGGTCTTTTTGTGGTTTTCCCACAAGGTAAGGACATGTCATTCTAATTTCAGATGAGCTAATGAAATATTTTTTTGTCCTATATGATGAACACTAAAATAAATCTCTAATTTTTGTAACAAATGATTTAGATTCAAAGCATCAATCTCACCTTTATACAACTTGATGTTGACCTTCACTTCCATTTTGAGCAACAACTATCAACGATTCGCTGCAGCACTCAAACTAGTTTGATTCTTCTCAAATTCCTTTGTAGATTCCCTCTTTAGTTCTTCTTGATTTAATAATATCCCCTTAGATCTCAACTTTGTGTTAGAACCTCCATCTTCCCATATTAAATGAACTTATTGGTTACGGAAATCTTGAGACGGCTCACATTACGATTTATATATGTGAATTTTGCTTCTATATCTGCAAATCTCTCCTCTATTGGATCATGAGGGTTATTCACATTTTCTCAACCATGACCGGGGTTTAGGGACTTTGGGCTTAGTTGATTTAGATACGCATGTAACTGCCAAAATTATACCTAAATAAACCTACTCTTATGTTGATATGATTAATAAACTGTTGAGGAGATTCCACTCGATAGTTCTTCACAACATATCTACTAAAATATATTATAAAATTAAAAATATACATTATGACGATTTACTTCTTCTTGGATTTATCGATCTACTAATCGTTTTTTATTGCATATGCATGAAAATTAAGACTATGCAAAAAATAGATAATAGTGAAATAAAACTCAGAACCCTAAAATTAACACAATATATAACCTAGAAAACCTTTTTGGGAGAAAACCTAGCTCGAAGGTGAGGCCACTCTACTCTCTTTCTCTAAATGGAAAATGGATACAAGTACAAAGAAATGATGCGTGTGTCCTATCAACTGCTACAACACACAAATCCTCTCTATTTTCTCTGCCCCTATCCGCTCTTGGACGCTCTTATCATCTATTAAACAAAATTCACTTGCAAATACAATGGAACCCTATTTCCTCCTTATGACCTAATTATAACACATCCTCATAACCTACTAATGGTTAGGTTTGACTCCTTCAACTCTTAAGTAGAGTTATAGTATGGACTTTTCTTGAGTATTCTTCATTGTGATCATGTGGCTAGCCCTTTTCCATGAGTAATGGGGGATGATGTGGCATCCTTTCAAATTTTGGTGGCCAAAACAGGAAGGTCAACTTCCGAGTGGCATAACTTTTTCTTGCAAACTCCAATTGATGTAATTCTTTCACCTTTGAAAATTTTGTGTGTAGAATAATCAAAGAATGTGCTACACTAAAATAGAAAAGTTTTACCCCTCAAAATTCATTGTTTGATGCCTCAAATTGGTCTCGAAAGATTTTGTACCTCAATTTATCAAAGTTGGTCCCACTAGTAAAAATGGTGATGTGAACTTATTCCTCCAATTTTTCCACTCTAAAGGCTTCAATATGGATGAAGAAAAAATGTAATGTCCCAATCCGAATCATTTTATAGGTAGATCCCATTGTGGTTTGGATATGAGAAACTTTCGAATCCTATTTAAGCCTTTGTATGGTCATTTTTGGGGCCAAAACATTATGAAGAAAGTTCACAATGCCTTACAATATTATACATATCAAGAGCTTCGCAATGAAATAAAGATCAACTCAATTAGAAATTGTACGAGGAAATTGTCTCCTACAAGTTGACCTATCATATTAAACACAATGATACGGAATGGATTCCTTGTTGACTTCCATTTATAAAGCATATGGACCTAGTTAAATGTGGACTTTCAAGAAGATTATATAAGGTCCAAAACTCTGACCTTGATCAAAAGTTGAGGTAAGAAAAAACCCTAACCCTAACCAAAGACATCTAACATCTATTAAAGGCATATTAAGGCATATTAAATATTTAGGCACTAGATTAGAAGTTTCTTTCTCATCTTATTAAATATCATTCCATAATAGATAAAATCATTGAGTGGCATATTCAACAAGAACATAGGAATTAAAAGGTCATATAGCAGGGATATAGACGACAAGGTCCATGGAAATTCCATAATGAGTGTTTTTTATTTTTATTTGAATTTCATAACTATGAAGAAACTAGCAAACCATTAGCTTCACGTTTTAGATGGATTTTACTATATTCAGTTTTATTAAGAAACATCATGGGCTTATTGGGGTTATCTCCTTAGTTTCATTTAGTTAAATATCATGCGCATTAAATTCATAATATGAAATATGAAATTTAAAAGTAAAACCGTGCATAGTAAGAAATTTTCTTATAAAACAAAATGAAATAAAATATCCACGACACTTTATAAATCACTATGATTAAAAAAAAGTGTAAATTAAATGTGAAATATATCTACAGATAAAGGAATTTAAAAATTAAAATATTACTAATTTAATAAAATATGGTTTTATTTATTTAAAAATTCTAAGAAATATATTAACATTTAAATTTTGATTTGTAAAATAATTAAAAGGTATTATTTAAAATGTTATGAATTTATGTATTTGTCATCTCAACTCATATTAATAAAGAGCATTTTAAAACTAAAGTATATAAATCATTCATAATGATAAGTCTTGCAACTTAATATGGGAGAGATGTTGTCATGCAACATTATATTTAAAAATAAAAAAGTAATATTTACATTAACAAATTAAAAATAGAAATAGCAAAAAAAATTGATGTGGGCCACAAATAAAATATTTTAATTTCCACATTAATTTCACATCTTTGTATAAAGAGATAAAATAATTATATATATAATATATATATATATATATATATAATATATATTATATATTTTTTTTTAGTATTGAGGAAGATATGTACCTTTTAAGCATGAGCTGAGATAAATACAGTTGCTAATCATTCATGTTATGGAAATTAAATGCTTTTATTTATAAATATATATTATATATATATATATATAATATTATATATATATATATACACAAAAAGTATTGGACTGTCAATCAATAAACAAAATACTTCAATGTCCAAATAAACTAATTTAAGTTAAAAAAAATTCCTAATATTTCACTTCCCATTATTAGGGAGATGTGTATTTCACTTTTAAGATGAAGTTGATAAGTAAGATTTAAAAAATAATAATAATAAATAAATGTTTAATATGGGTTATACATCAAATACTTCAAGATACATGTTCAGTAAAACATTTTAACATGAGACATATATGGTGAGAGAAAGAGAGTGAATTCTTATTTCATTAATAGGTGCTTTGAGATTTGTAATTCTCTTAATGCTTAATCTGGAATTGATATATAACACTTCAAAAAATACTAATAAAATAAATAAAAAAATATATGCAAATAAGAAAAAATATTAATCACAAAAATATTTAATGTGTGTGTATAAACATATAAAAATAGAGTGTGTTGTGCTCAAAACCAGCATATATCCATCTAACTCCAAATCTACTAGGAGCTTTGAGGAATCAAATCTCACCAGGCCCAAATATTTCCTCAATAAGTTTGCATCTATAAAGGATTTGATCCCTCTGAGCTCTTGGTAGATCCAGATTTAAACAGATCTATGCTAGTTAATTTTAAAATCATATTAAAATAAATATTTTTTTGTTTCAGAAATAAATATTTTTTCTTGCATAATCTTTCAAATTTTAAATTATAATAAACTTAGATTCTTAAAATTTATGAAAATTAAAATACCTTACATTAGTATGCTTGTCGATATAATCTGAGGCTCGTTAAACACAGCTGCTTGCAGTTTGATTAACCGAGCAAGGGCTGCTTTAACCCGTGAGGCAAGAAATTACGCTAGAACGTTTGGCTATACAGGTTACACCCGATGATGATTATGCTCAGATCTACAACTAAAAAAAAGCACCGATTGATTTAGAGATTGATAACAACTGAAAAGCCTAGGTTGGTGATCCCACCTTGCCCGGCTATCAAAGGTCATTGTATCTTTGACCTTTCTTGAACGAATCTCATACATGTAAATTTGGTTCGGTTGTTAGAAATACTTTTTCAACCAGCAATTTCTTTTTTGGAATTTGTTATATCTTATAAGCATTATATATATATATCATGTACTTCTGAGTTTTGTGGTCAAATAAGAAAATAATTTTGTGTGCAATCTGTGGACTATGTTTTCCCTTCTAAACTCTTTGTTGATATCAGAGTCTTTATAGGCTTGACTCCCTGGAGGGAAGGCCCAAGAAGATGAAAGAATTCTAAATATTAAATCCCTAATGTGTACATAAAGTAATCATAGGTCATATGTTATTGTGTCTGAGTATTTGTTTTGTGCATTTTCTATATTGAGTGTGATTTCTGTTTGTCAAACTGGCTCCACAACGTTGACATAGCCGAGGAGGAAACCATGCCTTACAAACAAGAATCCTTATTCACGAGTGGCTCTAGAGCGCAAACCAACTTCATTTGTACTTTATGGGCTTGTTACCAACTTCTGACATGATTTGGGAGGTTGTTCCTCGAATGCCACAGTCAGAGCATCTCATTTTAAATCCAAATGTTCTATCTTCTTCTCCTATAGTTAGCTCGATGGAAAGTTGAACCCATGGATGTCATAATATATGTCTGTCGAGGTAAAATTGAAAGACGTGGACATGATTCCTTGACACATACAATAGCTCGACGGCCTACCGAAAACCCTAGCAAAAGGAAAGAGGAACGCAAACCTAATACGTGAAGTCAAAAATATGGAAGAGGAGGACGATCCTATGGGGTCAGATTCGCAGAGTATTTCTGCTATCCTTGAGAGTTTTGATTCATGTAAGATTTGCAACCCAGATCAGATACTTTCATTGTCTTGGTCAGACCGCTTAATTAATCCCTAGTTGGGTTATTGTTACATGTTTCTCTGTTCAGAGGAAATATCAGATGTCGATGGCTGTGGATTCGCCAATACAAACAATTCTTGCTCACAATTGAGCCATGAAGGTCAAAAAAGAAAGTTATTTCAGATCATGAACAATTGGATTTCTCTTATGAAGTGGAGAGCAGTGGAGACATCAACTATGAGAGACATAGTTTGTAAGGATCTATGACATCGCTTTACAGAGGGTAGGATCAACTCTCAAACCGAAGTTCAGAAATCTATGACAATATCGCAAGTACAAATTCAGAGCCATGGTCTTAGGATCGGTACAATGCAAGCCATTAAAATTCTCATTACATAATGTCACAGTGGTTTATCCATTAACCATACGGAAGAAAGAAGTGTATGTAGAGAGAGTCTCAAATTACTTTCATATCAAAGTATGTTGTCTCTCCTTTAAATAATATGGCCTGCTTGTAGAGAGTTAGTCTGTGTAAATGATTTTATTGTGGTGGAACATATTTTTGGCTGTTATAAAATGAGTTTAATATCGAAAGCAACAAAAAGAAGCCATATTGTAATGGTTTCAGTGCAGTGTTAATACTAAAATGGTGTTTTCTTTCTATGTTAGCTGCACTGCCGTCTGACTTCGCGTTTGGTATAAGGAGAATCCCTACCAATTACCCGAGATAAATGAGAGAACTGAATAAATCACTCTTTTTTCTTTCTAAACCAAAATTCAACGAATAATGTTAGAAGCTCTGGTTTAACAAAGCCACTCTCCTTAGCCTTAGAAGATTACACGTTACTTAGACTGGGAATAAAACAATGAAGCTTCTTGCCCTTTTATAACTAGCACAACTATATTTCGCAAGATAAATATGGTTGATATAAGTGGAGAGGTATATATTAATGGCTTTTTAGGATTATTAATAACTATATAAATATGAACAACAAGATTATTTATATATATTA
>APFE030388025.1:0-16879 GCA_000404065.3 Pinus taeda
TAAAGTTGTAGATATGTTGTCTAGACCAATCATAAATGCATCTACTATACTTAAGCATAATTCGGTATTGCATGAAAGGTACATTGAACAATATGCTCAAGATATAGATTTTAAGGATGTAGCAAACAAGTAGAAGAATTAGATTATCATGTTAAGGGCCAACTCTTGTATCATTTTGGAAAGTTATCGTTATGAAACTGGTGTTGCTTTAAAAAAGGTGTTGCACTTTTTATTCTCATAATGTGCTATAATTTCCTCACTGAAAATTGACCGTGTAACAAGTTTTTTACGAGAACAAAGCCCTTTATACCCTAAAAATTGATCTTGTTCTAAATATGAAGATTCAATACATACCTTTTGTAATAGTGGTACACCATGTAGATCAAAACATTTCCCCATATGTAGTATCCAATTTACCAGATCCTTGCCATCAAACTTCCTCATCTTGCTTTTTCGTGATTTTAGGAACTCGATCTTGAAACGACTGTAACTCTATATTTTTGAATATTTAAGTTTTGAAATTGTGACCTGCAGTAGCCCTCTGTTTCCCCTTTCCAATGCCACAAGTCTGATCGAATTTATATTCTCCAAGAAAGAGTTATGCACAATCTCTTAAGATGACCTAATTATATATCTTTCTAGAAGAGCGAACTTGTATGAAGTGCCACGTGTCACTGTTTTGACCTTAGGATATGAAAACTATACACAGGAAGCTACAGTCCATCCTCTTTCTGTAACTTATGAAATTTTAATCTGATGCTGAAAACAAACATTGTGACTATTTTCCCCAAGTCACCTGTTTGGAATGTAATTTGAGAGTCTACGAAAAGGCCAACTTCCTCAGATCATATCTCCGCAAATATAGCATGAAATGCTCCAAAATTTGGAGCCAAGGTTCAGACCGATTTCAACCCAAATGGTTTGGTTTTTAGCGTTGGAAATGGCGTAGAAAACAAATTATAGCGAAAATGTCACGATGACTTGTTTGGAGGAGTGAAACCCTAGAATCCAAAGCTCTGATACCAAAACTAGCTCACAAAAGATAGAAAACATAGATCAATGCCTTAGAATTCAACCTCTTCAAGGGGGAAACCTCCTTTACATTACACAAATGAATAGTTCTTGGATGATACAAATTACAAGGCCTCCTTTATATATATAGGAGTCAAAGGATTCATCATATAATCAAAGCCCACATAATAATAATAATGTAAGGGCACAATAATAACAATAGTGGGCTTCTATGGGGCATAATAATAATAATATGGAGACTACATGGGCACAACAATATAATAAGGAGGTTGTACTAATGACAATAAAGGGTTACACTAGTAGTATAGGGACCTAAAAATTATGTATTCCACAAACTGAAGGAGTAAAAATAATTCAAGAAGCACGCACTTCTCTAATATCAGGTCACTTCGGTGTAAGTAAAACAATTGCATAGCTGCAAATATTTTGTTATTGGCCAAAAATGAATGAGACATTTTCTACATATGTAAGAAGATGTACCATGTGTGCTAAAAGCAAGCCCAACAATAGAAAAATAGGCTTGTACACTCCACTACCAGTTCCTTCTCATCCTTGGGAAAGTGTTTCCATGGACTTTCTTTGGGGACTGCATAAATCTAGAAAAAGTCATGACTATTTATATGTTGTTGTGGATAGGTTGAGCAAAATGTGTATTTTAATACCTTGTAACAAACAGATTACAGCTGGACAAACTATAAAGTTGTTCTTTTAGCACATATGGGTTCATTTTGGATTACCCACTTCCATTATATATGATCGAGATACCCAGTTTCTTGGGATATTTTGGTCATGTTTGTGGTAATTGATGGACACCAGACTGAAGAAGAGCACAATGTTTCATCCACAAAGAGATGGCTAAACAGAAGTGGTCAATAGGATGGTGATTCAGTTTTTCAGAGGCTATTGCAGAAAGCATCCCAAGCTTTGGGATGAACATTTATGTTATGTACAACATGCTTACAAGTGAGCTAAACATTATTCTACACAGAGATCTCCTTTTGAGACTTGTTTTGGTTTCACACCAAGGTCTCCCTTTGATTTTTCCTTTGGTAAAGACATAACAGTTGATGGACAAGGCAACCAAGTTCATTGAACAAATCCAAGAGATTCACTAGGCAGTATAGGAACAACTAGAAAAGAGCCAAGCCAAGTACAAGGCAAGGCATGATAAGCATCAGATGGAGCATAGTTTCCAAGTTGGTCATCAAGTCTGGCTATATATCAGCAAAGATAGAATGCAAGGTGAAGATAAGAAGCTGAAGCCAATAAATTATGGACCTTTCAAGATACTTGAGAAAATTGGTGAGAATGATTTTCGCCTTGATTTACCAGCTTACATGCACATCTACTCAGTTGTCAATGCAGATAGCTTGAGACTATTTGAACCTTCATTGATTGAAGATCTCGAAGAGTAGAGTCAATTTCCTTATATTAATTATCTATTGCCTGAATAACTTAATGAATTGCAGGAAGATATAATTCTAGACAAGAAGTTGAGAACTACACATAGAGGGGATGTTGAGTACCTTAGGATTGGGCTCAAAGGTTCAAAACCAAGCAATGCGAAATGGATAAAGATTGGGCAAGCGAGGAATTTGTACCCTCACTTGATGGATGCTTAAAAAACAACATTTGGTAGTCCAAAAGCTTTTTAAGTAGGAAGGCCGTGATCCAAATTGGATCCTAAAACACTCTCTAAGTTTCCATAACTCTGAAAAATTCATGCCAAAGTTTCAAAGACTTACAAAGGTCAAGCTTATCAGAAATATCTTCGGAATAGATGTAACTTGTGAGTAGCACGGAGCAACAAGGACTTTCGATCAAGTGTGCAGACCATTGGACCATGATAACACATGCTATCATGAATTGGCAAAATGGGAGGTCTTTTTGAGAAATGGGGGAAAGAAAAGCCCCGAGTGACCCATAACCAAAAAGTCATAAAACCGTACGGATATCTCACCGATTCTACCAGAGGCAGGTCCCACATGAAAAATGACAAGATATTGGAAGGGCTTCCAGCAATAAGCGGTTTCAACCGAGTCCCGCCCAATGCCACACACTAGACCCCACATGTTCGATGGAAGAGAGAGAAAACCACTCACATTGGACGAGTAAATGTCATGCTACTTACTTGCCCGATATGGATGGATACCGTAGGGATCTGGAGGCTCCAGATCAATGATGGAAATGTGATCCGATGGATGACCAGATTCAATGGGGTAAATAGGCTGAATTATATAGGTTTTGAAGTTCGGCATGGATGATGAGTTGGCAAAGATTTGTATTTCGTGAGCAAATCTTGGAGAAAATGAAACTAACGACTATTCAAACATTTTCAAGAGAACTGACACTTAGTTTGTTATAAAATAGGTTCCCACCTCCCTGGGAAGCATTACATAGTGATGATGACACAGAACAGAGCAATTGAAATAGACAGAGGCACGAGAACCAGAAAGCCAAGAAGCGGAAATGAATAGTCAAAATGAATATTGGCTTTAGAGACATGAAATGACAGAGAGAGAAGGGGAAGTAGAAAAACAACGTGAGAGTTGAGAAAGCTAAGAGTAGAGAACAAGGAAGAAGTCAAGCTGACCTGTGGAAGCAAAGGCAACATCAAGACAGACAGATCTAGAGAGAGTCAGAGAGTTTGTGTACTCTAGAGAAGGCTTGAGAGGTTCAACCGAACTCCTCTTTATATGCCTATCATGTATGAGTCTCAGTAAGGAGAGTCTGCGTATTCCAGAGACTTGGGGGATCCAAGTTCGGTCTTACTAATTTATATCTGTTGAGTGAGACTCAAATTGAGTTCATTGTTGTAAAAACTCTGCTTTGAAAACATAATAGAGGTGTTGTCATTGAAGGTTGGACGAGGAGACGTAACCCAGGAGTATTGGGTGAACTCCTTATTAAACTTGTTGTGTTTATATGTTTGACTGTTGTTTTTCTTTAACTACTTTAGTGCTTGTGTATTCCAGATCAAGCTTGAGGTTTATTGTGTAGTAGTTAGATTTAGAGTAGACGTTATTTCAACGATTGAAAAAGAAACATGTCTTGGCAAAGAACAATAAATAGGTCCTAGAAACAAAGGCTCTTATTGTGATAGTTGTGTTCTTAGTTGACAAGAAATTGGAACCAATTAATGTGGTCCATTATGAGAATGAAGATGAAAAATGTGATCTACTTGAAATTTTAATAATAGAGATACATAATATTCAAAATATAAACATAAAAAATAATCATTGATATTTTATAAAACTTAATATTTGTTACGTTAAACTAATAAATTATTTAATAACCAAATAAATAATAATATAATATTTTATAAAATAATATTTAAAATTTGACATTTTTAATGTATAACTAATTTGAAAGATAAATATTTATTAAAAGTATTAGAATCAAGAATACTAATCCTTTTTAACCAATTAATAGAGAATAACACCAACAACTTTTATATATATACTAATATATATACTATATATATAGAGAATTAATATTCAATATATCTCTATCTTATGCAATTGATATTTCTTAAAAAATATTTAGGTTATTAATTATTATATTATTAATAATATTTTATAATTTTATACAGTATATTGAGTATATTATTATTAAAATATATCTTAATATTTTACTTTAAGTCTATCTTTACAAATTATTAAAACAAATATATGTAATGGTCATATATTCTTATATCCACTATTTAATATATATTATAGTGCTTAATATATTTTATAATTCCATATAGTTAAGAATTATGACTTCTATATATGAAAATTATTAATTAAAAGTTTATTTTCTATTATAAGAAATTTATATGTTTTTATATTAATTAGATACTAAAGAATACTGTTTTTTAAATATTTAAATATTTTAAAACCGAGAATTATGTCTTATAGGACTTGAGTAGATGATAAAAAATGGGAAAACTAAAGTTGATCACGAAGGAAAGGAGGGAATCCAGTTGCTACTTAATTTTCAACCATCATCCTTGTTGATATTATTCACCTTTCTCTCACTTTCGATGGTCTCCCTCAACTCCCTATGGTGGAACTGATCAGTCTTATCAATGACCTAGGAATCCTCAGTACAAACATGGTGTTTGGGTCTCTTAGCATTATCAGCTAGTGATGAAGAGCATGAACGATTATGCTTAATGTCAATTGTGTGCTCCTAAATTATTTGATTGATGGAGTGGCTATTCTCCCTAATGTAGAGCATCTCACAGGAGCAAGGGATTAATTAATCAACTTTCATGTTTTTAATGTCCACTAGGTCCTTGACAGATCTAAGGGAGCTCTAAATCGTGTTAAGTATCTTGAAGGTGGTGAAGTCCTTATGCTTCTTCAAAATACGAGCAATATTGTTAGTGGTCTCATGGATGAAGGAAAGTTGAAAAATGGTAAGCTAATCCTCAGGTTCATTTTTAACTGTAGGTCCTTTAGTAGGTTTTTAAAAATATATGAGAACATGGTGTTTTCTATAGTCATTATTTTAAAAAAAATTAGGAGATGGATTTTCTCATTATCCAAGTGACACTCATCAGAAATAATAAAACCATGGGTATCTAGTGTGTCAATAACTCAAAATCTTTGCACCAAATAATGATAAGAATAGACATGAAGATATTTCTTCTGGTGAGTCTTTTTACAAAAAACTTAGTGTAGCATGGAAACATCTCCCATCATAGATATAATAACATCAAGTAAAGGAAAGATACCATATACCTCAACTTCCTTTGTTAATTTAATGGAATCATATTGAGAATTAATATGTTGGAAAAGCAAGTCTAACTTGTCCCAACCATGGGGCGAAATGACATAGGTATTATTGACAAACCTCTTCCAAATATTGGGGTGAAATTGAGGAAAATCCAGAGCCTTGGTTTCAAAATCTTCCATGAACAAGTTAGAAACTATAGGGGAGAGTGTATAACCCATGGAAAATCCCCAACTTTGCTTATAGAATTTATCTTGGAAGATGAAAAAGGTAGAGGTAGGTAGATACCAACCAATTTGGAAGTGTTAGGATTAATAATGTGATTGATATATTTTAAAGAGAGACAATGTTAAATCTCATGAAAGTATCCCTAGGATCTAGCTTAATATGTTTTAGTTCATTCAGAATGGATGAAAATTCCTTAATGTAGGACTCTGTGAGGCCAACAAGGGTCTTGAGTTTCTGGGCTAAGCATTTAGCAAGAAGATAAGTGGGCCCACCTATTGTATTGAAAATGGGTCTTAGTGGGGGCCCATACTCATGTATCTTGGGAAACCCATAGATCCTTGGTGTGAGTAGGCTTCTCTCAATAATATTTTTTCTAAGGGGTTTAAGGGTACTACTAGATGTAATAGCACAAGAGACCTCTTCCAAGATTTTTTTAATAGGATTCTTATTGAGATTTTTTTCTCTTTTACTATTAGAGAGGTGATCTATCCATTTTCTCATATATTCAAATTTATATAAGATTACAACAAACCCAACTTTATCATGTTTTAGAAAAACACTATTTGATTTATCATTTAACGATTTAAGCGTTAAGAACTTAGGTTTGCTAATGTTACTCTTGGGAGGTCTAGATTTCCTTAGAACAACAACACAATCCTATATGATAAACTTCTTAATGTTTCTAGGCGGGTCTTTAATCCCATATTCTATGTTACAATAATGTATTCAATAGGGATTTTTCTTGTAGCTAAGGAAAAATTTAACCCTTTTTCCAAGATGCGATAGATGAGAGGGTTGAAAATTGTACTCAATAAATTAACAAATTTTTTATTTAAAAGGTGAGATATAACATTATAATTAAGAGGGATGAGGACCATTATAACATTGAGTATTTCATTTTCTAGGGAATTCGTTGAGGACTATACATAACAAACCAGGAATTAAAGGAAGAGATGGGTTCTTGCAACATACTTGATGACCTAGAATGATAGGGCTTCTTAGTGTCAATAAAATATTTTTCTTCAATATCCTTTCATGTCTCCTCTTAGATAGTTTTTAATATAGGTATTGAGGCAAAATATTATATGTAATGATCCTTCTCACATATGTTGAATCTGTTAAGTGGGCATTCCCTTAGAGGATGTTTCTCCGTGCACCTAGAGTATAATATAGTTAGAACTTTCTCTACTTCTATGTGTTTCTGATTTGCATGAAACACACCAAACTAAGAGGACATCAAGCTCAAAATGTTAGTTTTAGAATTCTCCGCAAGGTTTCTAATTTATTCTTCTGTTTCCCCATTATTGTTTGTCTTTAGAATCATATTAGAAGTATCAAATGTCATGGCCCTGTTTCTCATTGATCCTCTGGAACTACTTTGAAAAAGTTGGGAAATTTGATCATAACATTCCTTGAATATATCTCCTTTCCCCAAGAGATTTAGCATATAAAGGAAATCATCCTGCATTTCTCTAATAACAACTGTTTTAACTATTTCCTTGTCCAGATTACTATGCTAAGATATTTGCAAATTATACTGAAGGTGCTCAACATACTCTTCTAAGTTTTCATCCAGTGTCTAGGTGATCCTAAATAGTTCATCTCTCTGATCTCTAGAATGATAGTAGTCCTAATAATTCTATATAAAGGTCCTTTTCATCCCATCCAAGGAGGTAATGAACGCTCCACCAATTCTCGTAAACCATCTAAGTCTAACTCCCTTTAGTGTAGCTAGAAATAATTTTATTTTTTGTTCATTGGTGGTGTAATTATAACTCCTACAGAAGTTGTCAAATTCAAAAACTAAATGTATCTAAATCTTCTATAATTGTACCCTAGAAAGTAGGAAGTACAAATAAATGGATTCTCTCCATTGGTTCATGTCCTTGGTGATATCTAATAGGAAACTCAAACTTGGTAAGCACACTACGTCAATTCTACCTAAGAGCTTGAGAGTTTGGTATAGTTGTTACAACTGCCCCCCTAGTAGAGGAGATTTTTCTATTCTTGGTGATGGGTTTTTTTTAAGCTATTCAACCTATTTATGTTTCTCAAACATGGTAGTCCCATCACCTATTGGTTAATTTCATTTTTAATGAAAAATTCATTCACTTGATTTTCATGTGCAAATGTACTGATTTATATATGGATTTGGATGATTGATATGCTTATTGTAAATCTATTCCTAATATGTTGTTTATATGAAAATTACCCTAGAGGGTGTTACACATTCACATAGGTAAAGGTTTCATTTAATTGAAAACTTTCCTTTTGACAAGGGTTTTTCTCCTTCCTCTTTCTCTTTCCTTTCTTTACATTATTGCTGCTAGTATCTTCATGTATGAGCTCCAAACCATCCGATATTTATTTTAGAGAAGTTAAATAAATTATTGTATCAATATCCTTATTATGAATATTGTTATACATAACACATTTTTCCTTAGCATTCCAATGTTGTTCTTGCAAAAAGAGAGAGTCTTTGCAGTAACCATCACATACAAGCTTCCATACACCAAGTTCATAATATTTTAGTTTTGTTTTAACCTTATCTGTCCATTCATGAAGGTCTTCTGTGCTCAGCATAGGTACACTTTGGTAGTCCATGACTCAACTGGACCTGCCCTTAGGCTGTTAGGCTTATAGAGAATGAACCCGCTCTGATACTAATGGAAGAAAACTTGAATAATGGAGAGGTGCAGGGGGATCAGTTTAGTATATTCATGGACATTAAAATTATTTTCATTGATATCATTAACTGAAATATTACATGAGAAACTTAAAAAATAATGACCAGTAGATTGAGTATGTGAAGAACAAGTAATAAGAAAACCAAAACATCACATCACTACATAATAACAACACATATTGGCACCAAATATATGTGGACACCCATAAAGAGAGAACGCCATGATTTTATTATTGTTGTGATGCAAAGTCAAGCTCCTATTCCTTATTACATCTGATTTTCTGTTGGCTCCAACCTACAGGAGGTTGCTGCCTTCGTTTTTTTGCAAGTTGCAACATGAAAGGAAGCTCACTCCCATATGTTTTATGTCGGCTATAACCCATAGGAGGCTCCTACTTCAACCAACTCCAATTGGATATTTATCAAGCCTCAACTTGAAAGGGGACTACAACCCCCTGATGCAAACAAGAAATAATAATGTTTAGTTTACCTGGTCATAAATTATACATATATCCACCTTAATTTCTACATGTTCTTCCCTTCAATTCTACTTCACGTAAGTTTCAAATGTGCCAGGTGACTAATGCATAATACCTCAATAAACTCTTCCACATTCTCCCACTCTCTAACCACATTATGCTTCCAAAAACAACATCTTTTATAAACATAATTTGCTGGTTGTTTGTATTCCACATAAGAATATGAAGTGAATAGGCGTGAATCTTTTCTTTCCACTCATTCATTTCAAAATTCTTCATATTTTGATAATTATAAAATAAATATTTGCTCCACCACATATTATTTCAACCATATATAATGATTAGGTGCATCAATACCAACATAGTGGAAAAAACAACGTTATTCCACCACAACACGTGCAAGAATTCTCCAATGTAAACAATATGCACACAACATATGAAAATATTGTGACCACATGTATCCAACATTCACTCTCTAAAGCCATATATATGATCAAATTCATCTTTTCTTCATGCCATTTCCTCAACCTTATTGAGTCTTGTCTTGTTTCACTGTCATGGAATCTTGCCTTCGCTGTCATGGAGTCTTTCCTTTATTGTCATGGAGTCTTGTCTTTCCTACCATGGAGTCTTGCCTTTGCATCATAGCAATTCACTTAACAACAAATTAGCGTCACCGCAAATTATTCATTAAACAATCTCTACAACATTATCCAAGAATCAGGCCATCAACATTCCATGAACATAAACATCAAGCCATCAAGATGCCAACATCAATGTTGTATCAAACCATCAATGTATTTGCGGCTCCTTTGTGCCTTGCACCTACTTACCTTGCTACTCCTTTGCTTGTTGTTCCTTGTGCTACTCCTTTGCCATCAATGACAATATTTCCAACATATACTACTAACAACATCCTAAAATATTCCATGGAGGTTAAATTCCCACCTATTGAATTGACAATTATGAAAAATTAAATTAAAATTATGGAATTTCTATTCCAAAATAAACCAACTTATCGAACATAGTAAAAAAAATAAATAAATCAAATAAATTATAATATCTAAGAAAATTAAATAGGTATCAAAATTTGTAATGTATATTCTTTTTATTCATTTAATATAAAACACTAATTAACAAGGGCTACATAATAGCTAGTGCCTTCTGCTTAACTTAAATATAGATACATAATGATTTTATCACAAAAATAAAACAACTAATAAAATATTGTTTTGTGGAATGCCACCACATAAAATTAAGAAATATGATTAACTAGTATTGTTTACATTAATATAAGAAAGAAAGAAAGAAAATTATTATAATGTCCACAATGCTAAAGATAGCTTATGGGACATATTTCTTCTTCATCACGTTTATGTATTCGACCATTTTCATGTGAAACCTCACAATAAACGCTCCCAGCTTCTTGACAAACCCCTTGCTAAATAGATTATCCCAAGAGCTAGCTGCCAGAATATCTGCATAACTTTCCCTATTGTCATTGAAGGTGTCACATTTTAAAACGAAATGCTTTTCTGTTTCCATTTTTCTGGAAGAAAAAAATATATATACTCTTTCCTCCCATACTCCTTTTGGCCTTTTCCAACACCTTGTTTCACAACAACGTTGATGAGAATTAGTCCTTAAGTGAGAAATGAGAATTTTGGCTCTCCAAGAAATATTGGCCTTTATGTACGCCTTTTGTTGATGATTATGAGTACGATTGCACACTTCAATATTGTATTTTTTCTTTCTCCCTATCTCCTTATCCCAAGTACCCTTGTGTAACTTATCCATAACAAAATCTTTTATCCCTTTACTATTTATGAGACACATGTTCAAGCAAATACCCCATTTACTAAACCATTTGTTATTTTGCTGCATCCAAGTCTTATTTTTTTTGCACGATATGAAATTAAAGACAACCTTAGGCCAACTGCACTCTTCCATTTGCTCAAATTTTTTTAAATACCTTATGAGTCGCACGATAGAAATTTCTTCAATAGGAGTAGCCCTTGTTTCAGTTAACAAGATAGAGTAAAGAACTACATTTTTAATTTTGAATTTGTTTGTAATCAAACGCTTCTGAATTTTCTCAATTTGTTTCCACTGCATGTGAGATGTATATCTCACCCACACTTCACAACCATAGAGAATCACGAGAATCACTAGAAGCCCAAAAAGAGTTTGAATGGTTTTCCAGTCCCATAACTTTTCCTCTTTACACCTATTTTGAAAAGCATAAAATGCTTTCCAACCGCCCAAAGTTCTTTTATTTCTACAACCATCTGAGCTTAGATTTTTTTGAAGTCAATTATGAGGTATTTGTAATCCACAACTTCTTCCAAAATGTTGCCTCCAAAGTAGAACTTATGTTGGTTATGTTTTCTTTTTTTAGAGAAAACTATTACTTTCGTTTTGCTAATATTGACTTGTGTCCCCATCCTTTTACAAAATTCTTAAGGGATAGTAAGTGCTCTTGCAAACCAAGAGTAGATTTAGTGATCATAATAAGGTCATATACATACAAAAGAAGCGTTATAAAATACTTGCCAAAATGGATACCGTCACCCCCTTGCGAATTTAACCACTCCTCAAGATTGTCGATATGTAAACCACAAAGCGTAGGAGACAATGAGCAATCTTGCTTGACCTAGATATCGCTTCTAAAACTTTCAGAAATGCCTGCTCAAGATTAAATTTTGATTCTCACGTCTTCATATAGCATATGCACAACTACTCTCAAATACTCACTTTTAACCTAATATTATTATTTTTTAATTGAACCGACTATAAAATCGACTTCCGCAAAACCAATATTGAATTTATTTTTGTTGAAACATAATAATTAAATCAATTTTTAATTAGGGGAAATATTGACATTAGATTAAATTTGTTAAATGTTAAATGCTAACCATTTATACTTGAAATCTACCCCAATAGTGGGGTGTATAGCATTTCCTGGCCGAAAAATAATTATTTTAATTTTGTTTTAGCCTATTTAAATAGGAAAATTAAACTAGTTTTAATCTATTTTGGATCTACCAAGCACCGAGAGGGATCAAATCTATTAAAATGCAACCCTATTTTATAGTGAAAATAAAGTAAATGAATTTGATTAAATGACTTTGGTAGTTTCCACCTTGAAATGAACTAAAAAAACAAATAAATTTATTTAAATTAATATTCACAAATTTAATTAGTACTTTCATTTACTTTACATTTTCAAATACTTACTTTTCCATATAAATTTCTTAGATACTTAAATGTATCCAATTACATATCTTGAGTATAAGATGGGTACATTATAATAAAGTTAATGACTAAACTAAATCAATATGATATATATTTTCATTTTCAATATTTTTCAATCATTGAAAAAAATTGTAATCTTTCTAAAATTTATATTTTTCAATGATAAATAAAATGTAATTCTCTATTAAAAAACTCAATTTTATGATTACAACAATATCAAATACACACTTAATTTTCAACTTTGGAAACCTTGTGATGTTTGCCAATTATTTTTTTACAGATTAAAAATGGAAAACAAATCCGGAAACCTGACATGCATCTATAATAAAAGACGTTGTGATCTTAATATTTCTCACAAAATCTTCTTTTGAAGAAATTCCCCTTCATCTTCTATCAACAACCAGATGAACAACCAGTAGAAAATGTTGCCGAAGCCCAAGGGACCTTTGGCATTCCACATGCTTCACATTCCGAGGAGATCATTCTGTGGATGATAAAAGGTTGCGAAAACCTTACTGGAGATCGATGGCCTGACGGTGTTTACCTATAAACCACAACAATGGAAAGTTGGCAGGAAGAAAGTAAAAATGCGCCGAATAGCAAGGGAACAAACAATTGACAACCTTACAATTATTTGGCCGCCACCTACTGAACAAGATTGGAGATTGGAATTTACTAGAGAAAGTGATGGTCTCTGTTCAAGAAAAAGCACGAAGAATTTTACGATCAAACTTTTCTGGCGGCATTCCAGTACCAATGGTAAGTGAAGTAGATGATAATAATGTGACTAGTACTGTTGATATTCCTTTTGAGCGCCCTATGAATTACATCAAGACAACAGATGACCAAGTTACTAGGGTTGTATGGCTTCGCCAATTCAATAATAATATTTCAGATTGTGATGGAAAAGAAACTAATAAAATTATCTAAGTTGAATTACGCAAGATGTTCTTGAGAGAGTTCTGATAGACTAGAGAAGGTTGCTTTTCTGAGGAAATGTGACTGTTTCACTGTAAATAATGTGCTTGAAGTTTGTTCTGGATCGGCAGAAGGGGGAGTTTTGAGATTAATACATTCCCATTGGATGGAAAAGAGGAAGATCAAAGACGCAGCACTTGTTTAGGAATATCAGGTGATGTTTATATTTTTTATGTTTTGCTTTATAATTATATTGCTTTAGTCTGTTACTTAATCTCAATTATTTTTTGAAATGTTGGAAGAGTTGTAGCTAAGTAAAATATGAGGGAGTAGTTATTTTTTTTTTCCTTTTTTTTTCTAAAAGCATTTGAACTAAGCAAATTTTGTCAAATTTTCTTTTTCAAATTTCAACTAAATTGACCTCATCAAACATAAAGTTAAATATAATATAATAATAACAAACACTGTTTGATCCTAGTACCCGTGTTATACATTATATTTATGTATAAGCTTTTTGGGAAAGTAGGTTAAATATAATAATAACAAACATTGTTTGATCCAAGTACCCTTGTTATGCACTATATATTATAAGCTTTTTGGGAAGAAAAGTACTAACTATATTGACCCCATAAAACAAAAAGTAAATTAGATATAAACATAACAAACACTGTTTGATCCCAGTAATAACAAACACTGTTGGATTCCAATACCATTGTTATGCACTATATATATGTATAAGCTTTTTGGGAAGAAAAGTACTAACTAAATTGAGCCCATAAAAAAGACAGTAGGTTAAATATAAAAATAAAAAACACGGTTTGATACTAGTATCCGTGTTATGCACTATATATGCATAAGATTTTTGGGAAGAAAAGTACTATGTATATGGAAAGAAAATGACTCAGTTTATTTTTATGTTTATGGTATCGATAAACATAAGGATAAATTTATAACTCATCAAATTAGGTCAAATAATGGAAATTTAGTATTGAAAAGCTTTTGTTAATTAATATAGAGTTTGTTCAAAATTCTATTTATTTATCTAGTAAGATTTGTGGGTTGTTGTTTTAGACTCAAAAAACATAGTATTTAATGCCCATGAAAATGGTATTATTCGTTGTTGGGTAGATTATGGTATTTTCTTCCCTAAAATCTTATACATATATATAGTGCATAACAGGGGTACTGGGATCAAACAATGTTTGTTATTATATATTTAACTTACTTTCTGTTTTATGGGGTCAAGTTAGTTGAAATTTGAAAAAAAAAATATAAATTTAAATGACAAAGTTTGAGTAATTCAAATGGTTTTAGAAAGAAAAGAGAAAGAAAAAATAAGCTACGACATCATATTTTACTTAGCTACAACTCTTCCAACATTTCAAAAATAATTGAGATTAGTTAAGAGACTAAAGCAAAAATAATTGTAAAGCAAAACATCAAAATATAAACATCACCTGATATTCCTGAACCAGTGCTGCACCTTTGATCTTCCTCTTTTCCATCCAATGGGCATGTATTAATATCAAAACTTCCACTTCTGCCAATCCATAAAAAACTTCAATTGCATAATTTATAGTCAAACAGTCACATTTCCTCAGGAAAGCAACATTGTCTAGTCTATACAGAACTTCCTCAAGAACATCATGGGTAATTTTATTAGTTTCTTTGCCATCACAATCTACAATATTATTATTGAATTTGCGAAGTCATTCTTCATCATCATAACCCATATCATAAACAATCCGATCATAAGTCAAAGCCCTAGTAACTTGGTTGTTTACTATCTTGATGTAGTTCATAGGGCATTAAAAAAAAATATCAATAGTACTAGTCAAATTATTATCATCTACTTTACGTACCATTGGTATTGGAATGCCTACTAAAGAAGCCAAAAAATTTTGATTGTAACATTCTTGGTGATTTTTCTTGAACAAAGACCATCCCTTTCTTCCAGTAAATTCCAATCTCCAATCTTGTTCAGTAGTTGGCGAACAAATAATTGTAAGGTTGTCAACTGTTTGTTCCCTTGCTATTCAACACCTTTTTACTTCCTTCATGCCAACTTTCTACTCTTGTGGTTTATAGGTAAATACTATCAGGTCTGTTGGAAAGGCGGAGGAGACAAAGCATGAAAACTTCACACATAAAACATGAGCTGTTGCTCTTCTATTGATGACACAAAACATGATGCTTACAATGAACTCGGTGAAGGGTATTTAACCTTTTTCAACTAGCTACTTGCCTAAAATATCTTCACATGCAACCTATGCAGTCACACACTCAAAGTCGTCTATCACTTAATTCGATTTGACTCAATAGTCAAACACTAAACCACTTAATCACTCAATTAATTGAATTTCTATGTTTAGCCAACTCCTCATGCAGGAGTAATTATCTTATTTTAACACTCCCCCTTAATTACAACTACTAAATTAAAACATGAGTCATGACAACTCAAACATGCCTACTGGTCTATGTGTCAACTAGGCTTACAACACACAAGTTTCTTCTATGAAACCCAAACACATGTTTTCCTAATGACTTAGTAAATATATCAGCCAATTGATCACTAGATTTACAAGGCTTCAAGTGAACTTCTTCATTGCTCACAAGTTCTCTAATAATGTGATATCTAGTATCAATATGCTTTCTCTTCTAATGAAACCCACTATTCTTGGATAGTGCAATCACTGAGGTGTTGTCACAATATATTACTGTTGATCCTTGTTGTTTCTTCTTGAGTCCATCAAATACTCTTCTTAAACACACTGCTTGACATGCTGCTAATGTTGCTGCTACATACTCTGTTTCTACTGGAAAAAGTGTCACAATGGGTTTCTTCTTAGATGCCCATGAAATCACACCTGAACCAAGGTGGAACACAAAACTAGAAGTTCTCTTCTTATCATCCAAATTTCCTATAAAATCGCTATTTGTGTATCCAACCAAATACTTCTTTTCTGTGCTTACATACATTATGCCACAATCTCTAGTTCCTACTATGTATCTTAGAATTCTTTTTCTCGCACTCTAATGTGTATCTTTTGGAGTCTCCATAAATCTTGAAATCAAACTCACTCCTTGCATCATAATCGATCTTGTAGATATGAGATACATGAGGCTGCCAACCAATATTTTGAACAGAGTTGGATTGACATATGATCCTTCATCATCCTTGCTTAACTTTATACCTATTGCAACTGATGTAGGGATAGGTTTGCAATTTTCCATGCTCAACTTCTATGCCAAGAAAATATTTCATGAGACCAAGATTTGTCATCTAAAATTCTTTCATCATGGCTTCTTTAAATTCATCTATCTCAAAATCACTTGTAAAAATCATGTCATCACATAGAAGCAAACAATCAAAATCTATCCATGCTCATTTACCTTTTTGTACAAGGTAAGTTCGATGTTTC
Source organism: Pinus taeda (assembly GCA_000404065.3). Taxonomy (NCBI): domain Eukaryota; kingdom Viridiplantae; phylum Streptophyta; class Pinopsida; order Pinales; family Pinaceae; genus Pinus; species Pinus taeda. The sequence continues at coordinate 16,740 of APFE030388025.1, forward strand.
TTTTGGAAAATATATTTTTGATCATGTAGATGTCAATTCTACTATACCAAGCTATAGGGGCTTGCTTCAGTCCATAAAGCGCTTTCTTCAACATGTAAACTTTACCTTCATTTCCTTCAACTTCAATACCTGGAGGCTGC